>WNWK01000143.1:440000-475000 GCA_009830355.1 Cherax destructor
CGTCTTCAGCAGATAAAAAAACATAAGAGCACGAATACAGGAAGGTTGCGCCACCCAACAGTGCAGGTGAGTATGAAGGGTCAGGTCAGCGCATGGGAAGACAGGTCAGGGAGTAAGTGGGTGTGGTGTGTCAGGTCTTGAAACAGGTGACTGGATCCAAGGTCAAAATTGTACTATGTAATTCCTGAATTATTGTTGGCTTTCTGTATTAGGTTAGTTGCTCCTATGTGCTTCTTAAGGGGAAAATTTGAAATAACATCTTGTTTTCAGTCCCCGTTAAATATTAACATTAGGGGTGTGGTAGCTACGTATAAGAGGAGATTCTATGATTCTGCGGTGGCAGCTGCAGTGTGATTTTTGTTTGGTGGCGGCAGCTTCCCCGTCAATATTGTGATTGTTGAAAAAAGGCTGAATTCTCTTGTCCATAACGTATCTCTCTTGTGTTCGGTGATCCACGTTGTCAGCATTCAGACTCTGTCCAATGTATACTTGGCTGCAATCTTGGCATGGTATTTAGTAGACTCCTGGTGTGTCTTGCGTAACTTGATCGTTTTATTACGATTTCTTGAGTCTTGATGCTTGTTTCTTGGAACATAAACATCATGTTATTATTACACTTTAATAAATCAGCATCAGTTAAAAAATCCATTAAATTATCAATGTCAAAAGACTCTCCTAAAACTTTCTCGAGGTCTCTACAGGCTCCTCGGTAATTATAAAAAACCGTGACAAAGGATGAAAGGCTTAAGCTGTGAGCAAACTGTTAAAATGCGTTCTACGATCAGCACCACGTCACAACCTACATAGAAGATGGCTATGCATTAGATGCATGTACCTGATCTTCCTTTGATAGAGATTTGTCAAAGTGACGCTTCCTGCAAAGGAGGGCCAAACGCCTTACCAAACAACTTGCTGTTCGTCTGCAGAGCCCACCGGGTCCACGTTTTCCCAAGGACATATTTGTGGATATGTCCCATGAAACAGATCTACGTGAAACCCCCACCTGTGGTACTTCCCATCGTGATAATATTTCTCAGACACGTTTTGTCTCCTTATAAGGTACTCATTGATCCACGGCAGTACACTCTCTAGTATTCCTGCCTGATCCTCAAGGTTTTCCCCAGTCTCTTGTGAGGTACACTATGAAAGACCTTGAAAATCCAGGAATATGAAGTCCACCCATCCCTCTTTTTCACTCCTGCCTCACATCTGTTACTTTGTCATAAAACTCCACCAGATTTCTAAGGCAAGAGATATCATGTCTAAGCCCGTGTTGGTTTTTAATTATAAAACCAACTCTATCTAAATTCACCACTCTCCTAATTATCGTCTCAAATACCATACATAATATACATGCTAGAGGTATTGCTCTGTAGTTTAACACTTTCTCTCTGTCTCCTTTTTTTAAGCAAATGAACTACATTAGCTGCCTACCAGATCTCTAGCAACCGTCCCACACACTTGGATTCTTGCAGAATTCAAGGTGACATTCAGTGTCCATTGCCTTTGCTGTATCCAGATCACTCAGAAGGTTTTTTTCACCTCTTGCCCTGATGTGTGTATGGTATCCAGTACCTGCTGGTGTACAATTTCACTTTGACTTTCTTTAGCTGCTCCTCGTTTCCACCGAGATCCTCTTTAAATCGTCTCTTCACTTCCTCACCTACTGTTGATTCTAGTGAGCTATACTTACTACTGGTCTTTTGTGAATTTGAAGCAGCGGTACCTACCTGTATGGTTGGTACTGCATCTACCAACCTCCTACCTACAGAATGGCACTACCCCTCAGGATGGTTGCTATGGTGTCCCGTAGCTCGATCGCTAGCACACTCAGCTCACACTCTGAGTTCCGGAGATCGAATCTCCTCCGGTACGGCTGGAAAATATTAGGGACGTGTTTCCATAAGACACCTGCTGACCCTGTTCACCAATCAGTTTAAAATAGGTACCTGGGTGTTAGTCGACTGGTGTGGGTCGCATCCTGGGACAAAACTGACATAATTTGCGGGAAATGCTCAGCATAACAAGGGTCTTTCTATATAGTAGTATGTCATTGATGTCAGCTATGGTCTGTATACCTTGTACATGTACTTGTAGAAATAAAGATATTATTATTATTATTATTATTATTATTATTATTATTATTGTATCTAACCAATCTCCTACCTACAGAATAGTAATACCTCCCTGGATGGTTGCTATCTACCAACCTCCTATCTACAAAATGGTAATATCTCCCTGGATGGTTGATATCTACCAACTTTCTACCATCAGAATAGCAATACCTCCCTGGATGGTTGATATCTACCAACCTCCTACCCACAGAATGGCAACACCTCCCTGGATGGTTGCTATCTACCAACCTCCTACCCACAGAATGGCAACACCTCCCTGGATGGTTGCTATCTACCAACCTCCTACCCACAGAATGGCAACACCTCCCTGGATGGTTACAGTCTACACACCTCCTACCCACAGAATGGCAACACCTCCCTGGATGGTTGCTATCTACCAACTTCCTACCCACAGAATGGCAACACCTCCCTGGATGGCTGCTATCTACCAACCTCCTACCCACAGAATGGCAACACCTCCCTGGATGGTTGCTATCTACCAACCTCCTACCCACAGAATGGCAACACCTCCCTGGATGGTTACAGTCTACACACCTCCTACCCACAGAATGGCAACACCTCCCTGGATGGTTGCTATCTACCAACCTCCTACCCACAGAATGGCACACCTCCCTGGATGGTTGCTATCTACCAACCTCCTACCAAAATGGCTAACACCTCCTGGATGGCTGCTATCTAGCCAACCTCCTACCACAGAATGGAACACTCATGGATGTGTTGCTATCACAACCTCCTACCCACAGAATGGCACACCTCCCTGATGGCTGCTATCTACCAACCTCCACCCACAGAATGGCAACACTCTGGATGCTTCCATCACAACCTCCTACCCACTGGAATGGCAAACCTATCCTCTGGATGGTCTTATCTGACCAACCTCCTACCTATATATATATGAAAGACTTAAATTGATATAGTAAGAGAAAGGAGAAAAAGTGATAGACAGCGAAATCAAATAACAGAAATAAAAATGAAGATGAAGAGAAGCTGTTTGTGTGTATAGAACACTCACACACACACACACACACTCACACACACACACACACACACACACACACACTCACACACACACACACATACAAGACTTTTCGCAGCTTCCATCAACACCGCCTCGCCATCGTTGGCACAGGAAAACCTGTAATTTCGCATTCATAATTGGCCAAAGAAAGTTTTTAATTCCAGTTGTAATTGTCGGGTAAATCATCAGCGTCCGCAATGGCAGTGTGTTTGGCAGCACACAAACACGTCAAGGAAGGAAGCTTTTATTATCATATATTTTATCTCAAATGTTGTAATGAATATGGCCATCAAACGCAACATTCTACCCCCCCCCATTCCCTTTCTCCCCGTCCCCATCCCTCCCTCCCCATCAATCCTTTCTCTAGCCTTCCTTTCAATATATGTTACAGTGAGTCCCTTTCTGCGTTAGTATTAATGTTGTATTAATGGGGATGCGCTAAACCCGCATGGTTTATACAATGTCTGGAAAAATGGGAGGTAATCAGGTTTTGTCCAATGAAAGGTCAACTAGAAATCCTGGGATCAAGAGCCCTTCACCGGCATCAAAGATTTCCCCCATCCTTGATGGGGAAATCAAGAAAAATGGTGCTACTATTGCAGAAGACCAGCCTATCATGGGCCAGTAGGCCTACTGCAGCCCTCTATTCAATACCAATGTTTTTGTGTACATCTAAATATATAAAAAAATACCACAGTGAAAATAGGAAAACCTGAGAGCCTTCATGTGCTTACACACACACATATTCAGACTATATGTTCCTCTCTCACCTACATACTGCGATACCATCACCTACTATATGTTCCTCTCTCACCTACATACTGCGATACCATCACCTACTATATGTTCCTCTCTCACCTACATACTGCGATACCATCACCTACTATATGATCCTCTCTCACCTACATACTGCGATACCATCACCTACTATATGTTCCTCTCTCACCTACATACTGCGATACCATCACCTACTATATGTTCCTCTCTCACCTACATACTGCGATACCATCACCTACTATATGTTCCTCTCTCACCTACATACTGCGATACCATCACCTACTATATGTTCCTCTCTCACCTACATACTGCGATACCATCACCTACTATATGTTCCTCTCTCACCTACATACTGCGATACCATCACCTACTATATGTTCCTCTCTCACCTACATACTGCGATACCATCACCTACTTTCCATCAGACTTGAAAATAAGTCTGTTGTTGTGCAGACGAAACACTGACAAAAACTGTGCAATCACTGGTATCAGTGTGCATCATGCACACCTTGTAGGTGTTCCCATACATCTACTGTTGAATTAAACAATAAAAATGCACAATACTCTGACTGGAACAATGCACAAATATCCCCGACATACCTGGAGAGTATACCTGGAGAATATATCTGCAGAGGGTTTCCGGGGATCGACGCCCCCCGCGGCCCGGTCCGTCACCACGTTATGATGACGTTTCGGTCCTGCTCGGACCATTACAAAGTCACTCACACCAAGTCAGACCAAAAGGTCATCATAAGTTTCTTTCTCCAATGTGAGGGTTATCTGTCTATACTTGAATTATATATATATATATATATATATATATATATTTGTGTGTGTGTGTATGTGTGTGTGTACTCACCTATTTGTACTCACTCATTTGTGGTTGCAGGGGGTCAAGATTCAGCTCCTGGCCCCGCCTCTTAACTGATCGCTACTAGGTCCTCTCTCTCTCCCTGCTCCATGAGCTTTATCATACCTCATCTTAAAGCTATGTATGGTTCCTGCCTCTACTATCTCACTTGCCAGACTATTCCACTTCCTGACAACTCTGTGACTGAAGAAATACTTCCTAACATCCCTTTGACTCATCTGAGTCTTCAACTTCCAATTGTGACCCCTTGTTTCTGTGTTCCACCTCTGGAAACATCCTGTCTCTGTCCACCTTATCTATTCCTCTCAGTATTTTATATGTCGTTATCATGTCTCCCCTAACCCTCCTGTCCTCCAGTGTCGTCAGGCCGATTTAACACACTGATAGATCTAAGCAAGTCTACTGGCAGGGCTGCATCTGTTCTTGTTGCCACCTCCCTAGTTAAGAACAAAAACAACTTTGTTGAGTTAGGCATTAGAATTAACAACTGGGCTTCTACACTGCAAACCGAATTGTTTGAAATCCTGATGGCACTAAAGCTAACTTATGACACTGAGCTTGACTCTTATCTTCATTACTGATTCTATGTCATCACTGAAGGCTCTTGACTCACATAATGACTGTTAACAACATGCTCATTGGAGAAGCCAGGTATAGATACTCTAAAATCCGGGACTTAATGTACAATTGCTATGGATCTCATCACATATTTGATTACTCCTTCATGATAAAGTTGATATGTTAGCTAAGAAAAGTACCCTGAAGGAGAATGTAGAATATAACTTTAATATATCTGTGTCTAGTATTAGGGATAATATTAGAAGAGAGGCAAATAATGAAAATGAATGTTATAGGAATGCAATTAGAAGCCTGAGTAGATCTATAACCCAATATGATACCATGAACGTAGATAAGTATGTTTATGAAGCAACTTGCAATGTGAACAGACTGACTGATGTTGTAGTGGCCAGACTTAGGCTTGGTTACAATTACTTCTGGCAGTTTGGGAGACACACAGATGATGATCAAACCAAATGTAAAGTATGTGGCCAGCCCTATGGTCACTATCTTGAACGCTATGTGCTTAATAATAATAATAATATCTTTATTTCTACAAGTACATGTACAAGGTATACAGGCCTAGCTGACATCAATGGTGGGGCCAGGAGCTATGACTCGACCCCTGCAACCACAACCACAAATAGGTGAGTACATACTACTGTACAGAAAGCGCTTTTTATACAGATCATTTCGGTCAAATTAGGTCAGTTTTGTCCCAGGATTCGACCCACACCAGTCGAGTAACACCCAGGTGCCCATTATTACTGATGGGTGAACATGGACAACCCAGATGTACTCCTGTTAACCCTTTTGGGGCCTGGTTCCAAGGCCTTTTGTGTATCCATATGCTCTTGCGCTACCGTCCACAGGATGTATATGGGATGCACAATAAATTATCCACTTCGGTGGCAAAATCTAATCTAAATCTTTCCTGTTATACGTGCCTGATCCTCTAGCTTTTGCACTAGTCTCTTGTGTGGAACTGTGTCGAAAGCCTTCTTGTAATCCAAGAAAATGCAATCTACCCCCCCCCCCTCCTCTCTCTCTTGTTTTACCTCCATCACCCTGTCGTAAAACTCCAGTAGGTTTGTGACACAGGATTTCGCTTTCCTGAAACCGTGCTGGTTGTCATGTATAAGCGTGTTCCTTTCTAGGTGTTCTACCACTCTTCTCCCTATAATCTTCTCATGACTTTGCGTACTCTATATGTCAGTGACACTGGTCTGTAGTTTAATGCTGCGTTTCTGTCTTCTTTCTTAAAAACTGGAACTACATTTGCTGTCTTCCACACCTCAGGTAGTCGCCCTGTTTCGACAGATGTGTTGAAGACTGTTGATAGTGGCACACAGCGCCTCTGCTCCCTCTCCAAGGAGCCACGGAGAGATGTCCGGTCCCACCGCCTTTGAGGTATCTAGTTCACTTAGCAGCCTCTTCACCTCCTCCTTGGTTGTGTGCACTGTGTTCAACACTTGTTGCTGTACCCCACCATTCCAGGTTTCCCGAGTCATTTCTGTCTCCACTGAAAATACTTCCTTAAATCTCAAGTTGAGCTCTTCACACACTTCTCGGTTGTTTCTTGTGAACTTCCCTCCTTCCTTCCTCAGCCTGATTACCTGGCCTTTGACTTTTGTTTTCCTGCTGATGTGGCTGTACAACAGCTTCGGGTCAGACTTGGCTTTCGATGCTGTTTTCGTATTGCCGCTAGGCCTCCCTCCTTATCTGTTCATATTCGTTTCTGGCTCTTCGACTCCAGTGGACTTAGTTTTGGCCTCTCTACACCTTTGGGTGAACCAAGGGCTCATTCTGGTCTTCCCATTATTTCTGTTGCCCTTGGAAACGAACCTCTCCTCTGCCTCCTTGCATTTTGTTGTCACATATTCCATCATTTCATTTACTGACTTCCCCACCAGTTCTCTTTCTCAGTGAACCTCATGCAGGAAATTTCTCATGTCTGTGTATTCCCCTCTTTTGTAGTTTGCCTTTTTCCTTCCTACTCTTCCTGCTTCCCTCTCCACTTGTAACTCTAGTATATATTCGAAGTTCAGGACCCCGTGATCACTAGCTCCAAGGGGCCTTTCATATGTGATGTCCTCAATGTCTGAACTACTCAAGATGAATATGAGGTACTTGCTGGTTCATCCTCTCCTCTCTCTCTGGTGGTGTCCCTAACATGTTGATGCATGAGGTTTTCCAGTACCACCTCCATCATCTTAGCCCTCCCGTTTCTGGTTCCCCATGTGGATTCAGGTTTTCCCAGTCAATTTCGTTGTGATTGAAGTCACCCACAACTAGAAACTTTGCCCTGCCCATGTGGGCCCTTCTTGTTATCTCAGCTAGTGTATCAGCCATTGCTCTGTTTCTTGCATCATATTCTTGTCTTGGCCTCCTGCTATTCTGAGGGTTATACATCACTGCAATCTCCACCTTGGGACCCTAAGTCTGAAGTGTTCCTACTATGTAGTCCTTTGCTTCCCCTCTGTCCCCTCCTTCCAACTCCTCAAACTCCACTGGTTTTTGATAAGCAGTGCAACTCCTCCACCCCTCTTCTTTCCTCAGGATTTGATATCCAGTTGGAAAAATAGCATCTGTTATCATTCCTGTGAACTTGGTTTCCCTGAGTGCTATGATATCTAGAGATGCCTCTGTGATTCTTTCGTGCCACTCCTCACACTTATTCGTTATTCCATCTGCGTTGGTGTACCATGCCTCCAGCTTCTTTTCCAACACTGTATTCTGGGGGGTTGTGGGGCTGGGGAGTGGGAGACCTGGCAGGGTGCTATGGGAGTCTACTGTTTAGGGTGGGGTGGGGTCTGTGAGTGTGGAGTGTGGTTTGTTTTGGGATATGTTTGGTTGTGGGGTTCTGTGGGTAGTTGTGCTTGCTGCTCCTCCTGACTCTGGTTGTCCCCTCCTGACTCTAGCCTTGTCTCTCTTTCTTGCCCCTTTCGTCTTTGTATCTTCTCAGTTTCTGTCGTTTTGTTCATATTGTCATGCGCACGCTTGCATATGTGTGTGTACTCACCTAATTGTGGTTGCAGGGGTCGATTCATAGCTCCTGGCCCCGCCTTTTCACTGGTCGCTAATAGGTCCACTCTCTCCCTGCTCCATGAGCTTTGTCATACCTCTCCTTAAAGCTATATATGGATCCTGCCTCCACTACCTCACTTTCCAGACGTGTATTTGTAAGTTAGAGGTGCGGGGCTAGCCCCACAACTTTCACAGCGGGTGTCTACATCATACTGTCCCAAGAAATATGAAGGAGAAACAGGCAGAAATCTTTCAGTCCGCCTGAACGAACATCAAAATGCCAGCAACAGAGACGATTTAAGGTAGGCCTCTGTTCTCCACAGGGATTCGACAGAACATTTCATGAATTGGGATGAGGCACGACTTGTCCTCATTGAACAAGATCTTAGACGCTGATGATGTATGGAAGCCTAGTTAATCGCCGTCACTGACACCATAGAATATAATACTGGAAACTACAAAATTTAAAAAAACATGATACTCACCCAAGCAAAGCACCACCTACCTAACAACACAGGAGTCACATTGTCCTGTTCTCACAGGGCTGGGAATGGTGACACAGGATCGAATCATGGCTAGCCACAGTTCTGTTAATGATTCAAAATAACTTGTTTCATGATTTCTTTAATATACAGACTGTTCGTGAAGGCTGGTACCCAAACAGGATGAGATTGAAATAAGTCTCTGAGGCTTCACGACTACGTATGTTCTTGCATCAGGGAAAACACGCCCTGTTCCACGGGGCACCTGGTGTTTGAGAATTGTTGGTCCAGTAGATGGTACTGCATTATCCTTACAGTGATTGTCCAGCCAACAATTAATACCAATTACTCTGGACAGCCATTCATCTCCAACACCCCTTCTTGGCAAAATGCCACATATAACAGGGCGCCCTCCCTTCTTCCTAATTATGTCTACTGTTGTCCTAAACCTAGCTAAATCCTCACTTCTACGTTTGCCTCCATCATTGTCTCCAGCACTGAAGCAGATAATAGGATTGATCCCATTAACATTCAAGATGTTGCCAAGCCAGCTAACAATATCCTCAATCCCAGCTCCCAGGAAAACAAACCCTCTGTCCAACATCAAGATAAATTGTTCACCTGACAAAGAACACACTGTATTTTTGTGAAAAATATTTGTACCTTTAAGATTAAAGGTAAAACATATTTGTACCATTAAGATTAAAGGTAAAAAATATTTGTACCTTTGAGATTAAAGGTGAAAATATTTTTCACAAAAATACAGAGCGCGTTCTTTGTCAGGCGAACAATTTAACTTGATGTTAGACAAATGTGTGGGTTCCTATTCCTCTGAAGATGTGTGTGTAAGCACATGAAAGCGATCAGGTTTTATTTCATATTTTCACTGTGGTATACAGTAGGGGTATACAATATATAACAAAGGGAAAAGACACAAGAGCAATTAATGTGACATTTTATTGTGGCATTATTGTTACATTAGTTGCACTTTTGTCCTTTTACCTAACATATTGTCAGTAGTTCTACCAGCATATTACAACAAAGACAACATGGTTGTGGTGTCACCACTTAGTGCTGTGCTAGCTGTCAGCGCCCTCATGGAACACGTGTGACCACTTAGTTGTGCTAGCTGTCAAAGCCCTCATGGAACACGTGTGACCACTTAGTGCTGTGCTAGCTGTCAGCGCCCTCATGGAACACGTGTGACCACTTAGTGCTGTGCTAGCTGTCAGCGCCCTCATGGAACACGTGTGACCACTTAGTGCTGTGCTAGCTGTCAGCGCCCTCATGGAACACGTGTGACCACTTAGTGCTGTGCTAGCTGTCAGCGCCCTCATGGAACACGTGTGACCACTTAGTGCTGTGCTAGCTGTCAGCGCCCTCATGGAACACGTGTCACCACTTAGTGTTGTGCTAGCTGCCAGCGCCCTCATGGAACACGTGTCACCACTTAGTGCTGTGCTAGCTGTCAGCGCCCTCAGGTAACACGTGTGACCACTTAGTTGTGCTAGCTGCCAGCGCCCTTATGGAACACGTGTGACCACTTAGTTGTGCTAGCTGCCAGCGCCCTCATGGAACACGTGTGACCACTTAGTTGTGCTAGCTGCCAGCGCCCTCATGGAACACGTGTGACCACTTAGTTGTGCTAGCTGCCAGCGCCCTCATGGAACACGTGTGACCACTTAGTTGTGCTAGCTGCCAGCGCCCTCATGGAACACGTGTGACCACTTAGTTGTGCTAGCTGCCAGCGCCCTCATGGAACACGTGTGACCACTTAGTGTGCTAGCTGCAAGCGCCCTCATGGAACACGTGTGACCACTTAGTTGTGCTAGCTGCCAGCGCCCTCATGGAACACGTGTGACCACTTAGTTGTGCTAGCTGCCAGCGCCCTCATGGAACACGTGTGACCACTTAGTTGTGCTAGCTGTCAGCGCCCTCATGGAACACGTGTGACCACTTAGTGCTGTGCTAGCTGTCAGCGCCTCAGGTAACACGTGTGACCACTTAGTTGTGCTAGCTGCCAGCGCCCTTATGGAACACGTGTGACCACTTAGTTGTGCTAGCTGCCAGCGCCCTCATGGAACACGTGTGACCACTTAGTTGTGCTAGCTGCCAGCGCCCTCATGGAACACTGTGACCACTTAGTTGTGCTAGCTGCCAGCGCCCTCATGGAACACGTGTGACCACTTAGTTGTGCTAGCTGCCAGCGCCCTCATGGAACACGTGTGACCACTTAGTTGTGCTAGCTGCCAGCGCCCTCATGGAACACGTGTGACCACTTAGTTGTGCTAGCTGCAAGCGCCCTCATGGAACACGTGTGACCACTTAGTTGTGCTAGCTGCCAGCGCCCTCATGGAACACGTGTGACCACTTAGTTGTGCTAGCTGCCAGCGCCCTCATGGAACACGTGTGACCACTTAGTTGTGCTAGCTGCCAGCGCCCTCATGGAACACGTGTGACCACTTAGTTGTGCTAGCTGCCAGCGCCCTCATGGAACACGTGTGACCACTTAGTTGTGCTAGCTGCCAGCGCCCTCATGGAACACGTGTGACCACTTAGTTGTGCTAGCTGCCAGCGCCCTCATGGAACACGTGTGACCACTTAGTTGTGCTAGCTGCAAGCGCCCTCATGGAACACGTGTGACCACTTAGTTGTGCTAGCTGCCAGCGCCCTCATGGAACACGTGTGACCACTTAGTTGTGCTAGCTCCAGCGCCCTCATGGAACACGTGTGACCACTTAGTTGTGCTAGCTGTCAGCGCCCTCATGGAACACGTGTGACCACTTAGTGCTGTGCTAGCTGTCAGCGCCCTCAGGTAACACGTGACCACTTAGTTGTGCTAGCTGCCAGCGCCCTTATGGAACACGTGTGACCACTTAGTTGTGCTAGCTGCCAGCGCCCTCATGGAACACGTGTGACCACTTAGTTGTGCTAGCTGCCAGCGCCCTCATGGAACACGTGTGACCACTTAGTTGTGCTAGCTGCCAGCGCCCTCATGGAACACGTGTGACCACTTAGTTGTGCTAGCTGCCAGCGCCCTCATGGAACACGTGTGACCACTTAGTTGTGCTAGCTGCCAGCGCCCTCATGGAACACGTGTGACCACTTAGTTGTGCTAGCTGCAAGCGCCCTCATGGAACACGTGTGACCACTTAGTTGTGCTAGCTGCCAGCGCCTCATGGAACACGTGTGACCACTTAGTTGTGCTAGCTGCCAGCGCCCTCATGGAACACGTGTGACCACTTAGTTGTGCTAGCTGTCAGCGCCCTCATGGAACACGTGTGACCACTTAGTGTTGTGCTAGCTGTCAAGCCCTCATGGAACACGTGTGACCACTTAGTGCTGTGCTAGCTGTCAGCGCCCTCATGGAACACGTGTGACCACTTAGTGCTGTGCTAGCTGTCAGCGCCCTCATGGAACACGTGACCACTTAGTGCTGTGCTAGCTGTCAGCGCCCTCATGGAACACGTGTGACCACTTAGTGCTGTGCTAGCTGTCAGCGCCCTCATGGAACACGTGTGACCACTTAGTGCTGTGCTAGCTGTCAGCGCCCTCATGGAACACGTGTGACCACTTAGTGCTGTGCTAGCTGTCAGCGCCCTCATGGAACACGTGTGACCACTTAGTGTTGTGCTAGCTGCCAGCGCCCTCATGGAACACGTGTGACCACTTAGTTGTGCTAGCTGCCAGCGCCCTCATGGAACACGTGTGACCACTTAGTTGTGCTAGCTGCCAGCGCCCTCATGGAACACGTGTGACCACTTAGTTGTGCTAGCTGCCAGCGCCCTCATGGAACACGTGTGACCACTTAGTTGTGCTAGCTGCCAGCGCCCTCATGGAACACGTGTGACCACTTAGTTGTGCTAGCTGCCAGCGCCCTCATGGAACACGTGTGACCACTTAGTTGTGCTAGCTGCAAGCGCCCTCATGGAACACGTGTGACCACTTAGTTGTGCTAGCTGCCAGCGCCCTCATGGAACACGTGTGACCACTTAGTTGTGCTAGCTGTCAGCGCCCTCATGGAACACGTGTGACCACTTAGTGTTGTGCTAGCTGTCAGCGCCCTCATGGAACACCTGCAAAGGATAAAACTCACTAGCAAACACGCAGGACATTTTTGACTCACGAAATCTTAATAGCACGACTGCAAACCAATCATAGAACGGCGGGGACTTGCACCCACTACGCCAGCACACTGGCCTGGGAGTTTTACCCGTGACTTCAAACCTCCACCCGTTTTGTGGTATGACTAAGATATTATAACGAGGAAACGTTTGCTTGTGTCTTATCTTCAAATGGTAGGTATTATAGTCCTGGTTTCAACTGAACAGTAGTTTCAACCGAACACACACATGGTTTCAGCCGAAAACACACACACATGGTTTCAGCCTAACACACACACACATGGTTTCAACCGAACATACATATAGTTTCAACCGAACACATATGTTTTCAACCGAACATACACATGGCTTCAACAGAACATACACATGGTTTCAAACAAACACATGGTTTCAACCGAATACAAACACAGGATAGATATGGTGTGCACAATAAACTAGCCACTACCACCCACATGATGGATATGGTGCGCACAATAAACTAGCCACTAGCACCCACAGGATGGATATGGTGTTACAAACACTAGCACTTGGTGGGCGCAGGGCGTAGAGTTTACGGACGAACACCCGTCAGTTCGATGTGGTTCCCCGGAACTGTCCCGGTCTGGGTCTTGTCCAGATGGTGACCAGGCACACACACTTTAGTGCTGAGGGCGCTTCAAAGACTGGTAAAAAAATCCTTGTAGTTTTTTAGATCAATAATATGCTCTTCCGCACAGCTAAAAAGAATTGTATAAAAAAATACCTAATGTAGATTTAAATCATCCTTAATTAAAATCTTTAAATTATTTTTTCAGTTTCACAGCTAAATTTCTTAGAACTCCAAAAGGGTAAGAATGATACTGAAAAATCTGTATAAAGTAAATTGTGGTATTTGAGCCACGAACCTTCCTCTAGGTAAGACACACCAGTTACATGAACAAACCATAAAAGGATAGGGTTCGAACCCGCGGCCTCAAAACTCCAGACCGTCGCGTAAGCCACTGGGCCAGCTAACTTTAATAAGATTCATCCAACTAGGTATATTTCTACACCTATGGTGGAGTTTTGAGACTCTCTGACCGCGGGTTCGAACCCCACCCGTGGTATGGTTTGTTTGCAATCGTGTCATTACGATTTCGTGAGTACATGTGCAATATGTGGCCATCTTTTCTGTAGACGTTTCGCCCTCCAGTGGCTTTATCAATACAAATTCAAGGACATAACTTGAAGACAGTAGACCTATATACAAAAGGCGAGATAATCAGTGCCTCAGTCTTGGAGGCTGAGGCACTCATTACCTCGACTGATTAGACACATGTACAACACAGATATTGCACATGTGTTTAATTTTTCATCTTGTCGGTACTGTGTACCATGCATGTACAAGACACGCCAGTGTTGAAACCTTGAAACCAATATCGCATTTTTATTAAAAAAACCATGGTCAACCCTCCACTAAGACACTCCAGCATACAAAGTTTGAAGCCAATGAGAAGATGCATTCTCTGGTTATTGCACACAAGCAAATACCTTAATTTGTTTATGCTAACAAACTAGGTCTTACAAAGCAAACCTTCCATTGAACAAAATACAGCAGCTCTCAATGTTTGACGCCGATCTGAAGAACCATTCTCCAGTTATAACACAGAAACTAATAGTCCCCACATTTTTATTTTAAAAAAAATTGGTAATAACACTATTACAAACAAACCAGGGAACGGGTGGGGGTTTGACCCCAAGGCGAGTGAGTCGTAAAACTTCAGGGCACAGCGTAAGACACTCGGCCAGCTGGCCTCATGTATTACGACTCACTCGCCATGAGTTCAAATCCCACCCGTACCGTGGTTTGGCAAATTGGAAACTACACAAAATAAAAATGCCCTGAACCTTTCTTTGTATTAGATTCATCGGCACTTAAAGTTTCAAGCTGCTCAAAAGAGGCACTGTCAAGTTGTTTCGCAACACGAGCTGAACCTTGTACGCGATATAAACTAGTATTGTGATTTTGAAACCAATCAGAAGAGGCTTCCTCAAGTTATTACCCAGACATTAAAATCACTCTCTTGGTCTATGAAATTAAGAGAAGGGCATTTGTACCTCCCAGTAACAATCTGAACCTTCCTCCCCCCCTAAGTACGGTTTATCGGAGATGAAAATCTGAAGTGGATTGAATGCAACGTTCCCAAACTATGAACGGAAGCCTTCGGGGAAAAAATACAAATCTAGCAACCAGTATAGGTTAGGTTAGGTCAGGTTCGTCAGGAAACAGGACAAGTGTTTCCAGACGCGGGTCTTAGTCAGATGATGACCCACCGTTGGAGCTTTTGGTCATCTGACCGAGGCCTTCCGCTGGCTTACCGGACCAGTATAGGCAATCCCTTTCGGGGGATAACTAACTACCTACAACCGTCTACAAGATTGCTATGAGGTGCACAATAAATTACCCACTATGGTCCACAAGATGGATGAGATGCACAATACAGTACCCACTACGGTCCAGAGGATGGATATGAGATGCACAATACAGTACCCACTACGGTCCAGAGGATGGATATGAGGTGCACAATACAGTACCCATTACGGTCCACAGGATGGATATGAGGTGCACAATACAGTACCACTACGGTCCACAAGATGGATATGAGGTGCACAATAAATCACCCACTATGGTCCACAGGATGGATGAGATGCACAATACAGTACCCACTACGGTCCACAAGATGGATATGAGGTGCACAATACAGTACCCACTACGGTCCACAAGATGGATATGAGGTGCACAATACAGTACCCACTACGGTCCACAAGATGGATATGAGGTGCACAATACAGTACCCACTACGGTCCATAAGATGGATATGAGGTGCACAATACACTACCCACTACGGTCCACAAGATGGATATGAGGTGCACAATACAGTACCCACTACGGTCCACAAGATGGATATGAGGTGCACAATACAGTACCCACTACGGTCCACAAGATGGATATGAGGTGCACAATACAGTACCCACTACGGTCCACAAGATGGATATGAGGTGCACAATAAACTAGCCATCACCATCCACAGGATGGATATGGGGTGCACAGTAAACTAGCCACTACCATCTACAGGATGAATATGGTGTGCACAATAAACTAGAGAGCATTCTAGTAAACTAACCTATTTTTTTTAGTAGCTACAAATTAATTTTAAGGCTGCCTGAAGTACTCTACATAACCAGGGACTTTCCATAAAGTATGCCACTCAAGTTTATTTATCCTATATCAACTAAGTCACTACCACCGTGTGGGTGGTAGTGGGTAAGTCACTACCACCGTGTGGGTGGTAGTGGTAAGTCACCTACCACCGTGTGGGTGGTAGTGGGTAAGTCACTACCACCGTGTGGGTGGTAGTGGGTAAGTCACTACCACCGTGTGGGTGGTAGTGGGTAAGTCACTACCACCGTGTGGGTGGTAGTGGCTAAGTCACTACCACCGTGTGGGTGGTAGTGGCTAAGTCACTACCACCCACACGGTGGATAAGTGGATGATGAACTAGCTAACACCGTCCAAATTTACTCTTTGCCCGTGACACCACCACCACACCTACAACCTCCACTACACTACATAATACACTACATAACTAGGCTAACCTATCATTTACGCCATCATACCAGTGTGTACAAAACATTGATATTGTGGCTGGAGACTTCAATCTTCTGCTTGAAAAATATATGGACTTTATAGCCCGAGGTTCACACCTCTCTCTCCCTCTCTCTCATCAACTTTGTCTGCTGGTTTCACACTCTTTTATCTGTTGCTACATCTCCTTGGTCTGTCTGTTGTTTCTACCCTTTTATCTGCCATTCCATCTGCTTGGTCTACTGTCTTCACCGTTTTTATATTTCCATCTTTATCTGCTGTTTCCCATCACTTTATCTGTTGCTTTCTTGTTTTCTTTACTTCCTCAACTCGTTTCTCTTCTCCATTCTCTTCTTACATCGTCTCTCCCTATTTCTTGCCTGATACTCTTCCCTCCGATTACTCTTCTTAAACTTCCATCTCTCTCCCTTACCCTTATACTCTTCTTATTTTCCCTTCCTTAGTTCTGCATCTTCTTCGCCATCCCTCCTTTACTCTCTCTCTCTCTCTCTCACATAAAGGACGATACTAACCCCCACTAGTGAGAACACAAGAAACTTTCTATATTAAAATACAAAGTATCTCTTTTGAATGTTTATTTATACGATTAAACGAGAAAGTACGCACCTCCTCCCATGGTACAGTCTCCCACCTCGTTCCATGGTATAGTCTCCCACCTCGTCCCATGGTACAGTCTCCCACCTCGTTCCATGATACAGTCTCCCACCTCGTCCCATGGTACAGTCTCCCACCTCGTTCCATGGTATAGTCTCCCACCTCGTTCCATGATACAGTCTCCCACCTCCTCCCATGGTACAGTCTCCCACCTCGTTCCATGGTATAGTCTCCCACCTCGTTCCATGGTATAGTCTCCCACCTCGTTCCATGATACAGTCTCCCACCTCGTCCCATGGTACAGTCTCCCACCTCGTTCCATGGTATAGTCTCCCACCTCGTTCCATGATACAGTCTCCCACCTCCTCCCATGGTACAGTCTCCCACCTCGTTCCATGGTATAGTCTCCCACCTCGTTCCATGGTATAGTCTCCCACCTCGTTCCATGATACAGTCTCCCACCTCCTCCCATGGTACAGTCTCCCACCTCGTTCCATGGTATAGTCTCCCACCTCGTCCCATGGTACAGTCTCCCACCTCGTTCCATGATACAGTCTCCCACCTCGTCCCATGGTACAGTCTCCCAACTCGTCCCATGGTACAGTCTCCCACCTCGTTCCATGATACAGTCTCCCACCTCGTCCCATGGTTCAGTCTCCTACAACCGAATTACCTCCCATTTCTAATTATCTTAATAATAATAAGAACAATAAAAATAATAACAAAATATTAATAACAGCAACAAAAATAACAATAATAATAATAATAATAATAATAATAATAATAATAATAATAATAATAAACAATAACAATAATGAGAACGACACTAACAATACCAATAATAATAATAATAATAATCAGAAGTAGTATAGGGTGTATGAGAAAATCTTTGATCTAAATAAAAAATAATTAATTTAATAAAGTATATCATCAACACACCTGAGTTAAAGCTACATTTATTTGCTGGTAAAAATAAAGAGAGCACCTGCAGCAACACTGAGATATAGATGGAACACTGGTATACCTTGACAATGTTTGAATAAACACTGTGGAAATATCAACACAAGCAGGTGTTGTGTACCACACACACAAAGGTAAGACTACAAAGGGAGGCAGGACCTATACACAGCTTTAAGAAGAGGTACGATAGAGCTCTTGTAGCAGGGAGTGGACCTAGTAGCGACCATCGAAGAGCTGTGAATCGACCCCTGCAACCAAATATAGGTGAGTACACACACATACACAATGACACACAGAATTATGCACAATGACACACACACACACATACACAATGACACATACACACACACACATACACACACATACACAATGACACGCACACACACACACACACACTCATACACAATGACACACACACACTCATACACAATGACACACACACACACACATACACAATGACACGCACACACACACACACACACTCATACACAATGACACACACACACACACACATACACAATGACACATACACACACACACATACACACACATACACAATGTCACGCACACACACACACACACACACACTCATACACAATGACACACACACACACACACACACACACACACAATGACACACACACACACACACTCATACACAATGACACACACACACACACTCATACACAATGACACACACACACACACACACACACCATACACAATGACACACACACACAACACACATACTCACTCATACACAATGACACACACACACAAACACACTCATACACAATGACACACACACACACACACTCATACACAATGACACACACACACACACACACACACACACTCATACACAATGACACACACAAAACACACAAAGGAGCCGTGAATCGACCCCCCCACCAACACAATTCGGTCAGTACGCGCACCTTGCCAGTCTTGTATGATATTCACTTGGTAAGGAAAACATGTCTGTTTATTTCATTATCACTATAGCCGACGAACAAAATAAATGTTACATATTGGCCGAGCAATAAATCGTAAGAGAATACATCTACTGGTAATTGTATTTAGTATTGTTGGGGAAGCGGGAGACAAGGGTGCTTCCGATTTTTACCTCTCCCAGTAATTGCTGCCTCCCGCAGTTTTCTTGCCGCTGTCAGAGAAGAGAGAGAGAGAGAGAGAGAGAGAGAGAGAGAGAGAGAGAGAGAGAGAGAGAGAGGATGACTGTACCATTGCTTGCCACAGCTGTACTAATATTGTACTAACACTTCTCACAACTGCTCTAACATTGTACCAACACTTCTCACAGCTGCTCTAACATTGTACCAACACTTCTCACAGCTGCTCTAACATTGTACCAACACTTCTCACAACTGCTCTAACATTGTACCAACACTTCTCACAGCTGCTCTAACATTGTACCAACACTTCTCACAGCAGCACTAACATTGTAACAACACTTCTCACAGCAGAACTAACATTGTACCAACACTTCTCACAGCTGCTCTAACATTGTACCAACACTTCTCACAGCAGCACTAACATTGTACCAACACTTCTCACAGCAGCACTAACATTGTACCAACACTTCTCACAGCAGCACTAACATTGTACCAACACTTCTCACAGCAGCACTAACATTGTACCAACACTTCTCACAGCTGCTCTAACATTGTACCAACACTTCTCACAGCAGCACTAACATTGTACCAACACTTCTCACAGCAGCACTAACATTGTACCAACACTTCTCACAGCAGCACTAACATTGTACCAACACTTCTCACAGCAGCACTAACATTGTACCAACACTTCTCACAGCTGCTCTAACATTGTACCAACGCTTTTCACAGCAGCACTAACATTGTACCAACACTTCTCACAGCAGCACTAACATTGTACCAACACTTCTCACAGCTGCTCTAACATTGTACCAACACTTCTCACAGCAGCACTAACATTGTACCAACACTTCTCACAGCTGCTCTAACATTGTACCAACACTTCTCACAGCTGCTCTAACATTGTACCAACACTTCTCACAGCAGCACTAACATTGTACCAACACTTCTCACAGCTGCTCTAACATTGTACCAACACTTCTCACAGCAGCACTAACATTGTACCAACACTTCTCACAGCTGCTCTAACATTGTACCAACACTTCTCACAGCTGCTCTAACATTGTACCAACACTTCTCACAGCAGCACTAACATTGTACCAACACTTCTCACAGCTGCTCTAACATTGTACCAACACTTCTCACAGCAGCACTAACATTGTACCAACACTTCTCACAGCTGCTCTAACATTGTACCAACACTTCTCACAGCTGCTCTAACATTGTACCAACACTTCCCACAGCAGCACTAACATTGTACCAACACTTCTCACATCAGCACTAACATTGTACCAACGCTTCTCACAGCAGCACTAACATTGTACCAACGCTTTTCACAGCAGCACTAACATTGTACCAACACTTCTCACAGCAGCACTAACATTGTACCAATACTTCTCACAGCAGTACTAACATTGTACCAACGCTTGTCACAGCAGCACTAACATTGTACCAACACTTCTCACAGCAGCACTAACATTGTACCAATACTTCTCACAGCAGTACTAACATTGTACCAACGCTTGTCACAGCAGCACTAACATTGTACCAACACTTCTCACAGCAGCACTAACATTGTACCAACACTTCTCACAGCAGCACTAACATTGTACCAACGCTTGTCACAGCAGCACTAACATTGTACCAACGCTTGTCACAGCAGCACTAACATTGTACCAACGCTTGTCACAGCAGCACTAACATTGTACCAACACTTCTCACAACAGCACTAACATTGTACCAACACTTCTCACAGCAGCACTAACATTGTACCAACACTTCTCACAGCAGCACTAACATTGTACCAACACTTCTCACAGCAGCACTAACATTGTCCAACACTTCTCACAGCAGCACTAACATTGTACCAACACTTCTCACAGCAGCACTAACATTGTACCAACACTTCTCACAGCAGCACTAACATTGTACCAACACTTCTCACAGCAGCACTAACATTGTACCAACACTTCTCACAGCAGCACTAACATTGTACCAACACTTCTCACAGCAGCACTAACATTGTACCAACACTTCTCACAGCAGCACTAACATTGTACCAACACTTCTCACAACAGCACTAACATTGTACCAACACTTCCCACAGCAGCACTAACATTGTACCAACACTTCTCACAACAGCACTAACATTGTTTCCTAGTGATTATCTTTAAAATCATTTTGATCTCCACAATGCCTATCTCTTGTCAGATGGGCTACTCACCGAGTTACCCACTCCAGGGTTCGAGTCACCGCTCCTCCGTGAGTAACACATTTTTAAGTCAGTAAACACGGGAAGCAATCACTGCTTTCTGTATCTGTAAAGTGACAGTCCCTTGATGCCGATGAAGGGATCTTGAGTCGAGGGATTAGAGCTGTCCTACACTTCCTGGGATCCAACTTGATTCCTTCCTTATGAGTATAATAATAATAATAATAATAATAATAATAATAATAATAATAATAATATAATAATAACTTTCCAGTGTTACATTACAGATGACAACGTTTCGCTCTATGTAGAGATTTATCAAGTTAAATTTGACTTGATAAAGCTCCACACGGAGAGAAACGTCACAGGAAAATCGTGCTCAACACCTGTGTCTCTCCTCTCCACACTGCCGGTGGACAAGACACATGTGCAACACCTGAGTAACTTCATTATAATGATAGTCAGGTGTTGCACATGTGTACAATCCATCAACCTGACGGTATTGTATACCATTAGTGTAATAACATCGTTGGTAGTATACAGTTGTATCCACCGTCAGGAGACAGGGACAAGTGCTCCGGTCTTAGTCTTAGCTGGAGTTTTTGGTCACCTGACCGAGGACTTCCCCATGCTTCCCAGTACAAGCCACAAAAACTTACGGACCATATTTCACAAATAAGCCACATTGATAACCAGTCAATAATAAGCTTTCCCTAAAATAGAAATTAAACTCTCAGCGTATATACACCGAGACATACACTTCTCGGTACATGTCTCAGCGTATATACACTGAGACACTTCTCGGTACATGTCTCAGCGTATATACACCGAGACATACACTTCTCGGTACATGTCTCAGCGTATATACACTGAGACATACATTTCTCGGTGCGTATATTCCAGACGCACTACCTTTTTCACTTGCCATGAATCACTTGAGCCTCGGTTAGGATCCAGAACCGGCCGAAACGTCGATTAATGATTCCTTAAAGTGTGGGTGATTCGTAAGATGTTTCAACCACGATAATCTGACGTATAATCTTCCGAGTAGATCGCTACATACGTCTCTCTTGAGCCTGTGTTCACTCAGAATTGGTCAGTCGTGTTTTCTTTAATGATTCGTGTTATCGTGCACAGGTAAGTTATCTTCCTATTGTTTTGGCGTTTGTTATTGTTGCTGGCGTTCCTGTGTGAGATCCGCATTTTATGCGGCTTCTCACGAACGATACATTCAGGTTAGTTTTCCCGGCCAACCGAGGCATTTGTAAACACAGCGAGTCATTTTAAACTTGTGGGAAACACCTAGAATGGGCCACACCTAGCAGGGGCCACACCTAGCACAGGCCACACTTAGCATGGGCCGCACCTAGTACCGTGTGGACCACGTCCATATGCATAAGAACTATGAAAATACAGGCTTCAGCTCCACACAGTACTGAGCAGGTAAGAGTGTTTTGGCCATTAGAATCTTAACTACGGTTCTCAAAGCTATTTCAGGACGACCAGTTGACCATGAACGACCCAGGACACAGTACTGGTGGCAGCCATACCTCATAACATGCTATACTTCATAACACGAAGTGCGGTGTAAAACACACACACACACAAATATACTTCTATTTGGGTTATTATTTTGTAGCCAACTTATTCTACACTATATTATATCTACATTATTAGAAAAAAAACTGTCAATGAAAAACTAGGAAATTCATGAAAAAAATGATGTTCCTGTTTTAATTTTTTTTTAGGATTAAAAAATATGGAATTCTTCCTGATTACGGAATTAAAGTACCTAGCTTGTAATAAAGTAATGTGTTATTTTTTTAATAAAAGGGTATGACGTAAGTGTTGAGCATTATGATCAGTACTGGCAGTGGATATGGTCGTCTGTAATCACACTTTACCGTGTACTTCAAGGTGACATTTGTCACCATTTCAACCACCATGATTAACATTGTCAATATGTATTACTAGCACAACCACCACACTATCATCACCATCTACCACCACCACAATAACACCACTGTCACTATACTGTCATCACCATCTACCACCACTACAACATCACTATCACTACTATCATCCCCATCTACCACCACAACCACACCACTATCACTATGCTGTCATCACCATCTACCACCACAACCACACCGCTATCACCATAATATCATCACCACTATCACCATACTATCATCACCACCACCACCACAACCACCATCTACCACCACCACAACCACACCACTATCATCACCACCATTGTCATCATACTATCATCACCACCACCACAACCACACCACTATCACCATACTATCATCACCACTACCACAGCCACTCCACTATCATCACCACCACAACCACACCACTATCACCATACTATCATCACCATCTACCACCACCACTATCACCATACTATCATCACCATCTACCACCACCACTATCACCATACTATTATAACCATCTACCACCAACCCACTATTACCATATAGCTCCATCACTATCCACCATGACCACTATCTACCATCATCACCTCCACCATCTTCCAACACCACCATGTACCACTACCACCACCATCAACACCACCATGAAGCACTACCACTACCATATACAACTACCACCATGTACCACTACAACCATCATGTACAACTACCACCATTATGTACCACTACCACCACCATGTACCACTCCCACCACCATGTACCACTCCCATGTACCACTAGCACCACCATGTAAGACTACCACCAGCATGTACCATTACCACCACCATGTACCACTACCACCATCATGTACCACTACCACCACCATATACCACTACCACCACAATGTACCACTACCACCATCATGTACCACTTCCACCACCATATACCACTAACACCACCATGTACTACTACCACCATCATATACCACTACCACCACCATCACCTCTGACCTTCTGAATTTCTCACAACATAATGTGGATTATTTTCTCAAATCCACAACATAATGTGGATTGTTTCAGTTACCAGAGAAGTATTAAGCGGGGAGGGGAAAAGGGGTGGGGTTGGGGGCCTGTGGAAGGGTTGTAGGTGGTGGGTGGAGGAGCGGGTGGGGAGAAAGGATCGGGGGTGGGGGAGGGCAGTGGGGGTCAGGGGAGGCCTAGTGCGTTAATTAGCACTAATTGGGTATTGTTCGCATGATTTATTAAACGGATGAATAAGCTGGCTCCATCAAAGCTTAATTGCTAAACTAACTCGCACTAATTATATTTAAGATGAGAACCCGGGGGCTGGCCCTCTGCTGTCACGGTACCTGTCACCAGAACCCGGGGGCTGGCCCTCTGCTGTCACGGTACCTGTTACCAGAACCCGGGGGCTGGCCCACTGCTGTCACGGTACCTGTCACCAGAACCCGGGGGCTGGCCCTCTGCTGTCACGGTACCTGTTACCAGAACCCGGGGGCTGGCCCACTGCTGTCACGGTACCTGTCACCAGAACCCGAGGGCTGGCCCACTGCGGTCACGGTACCTGTCACCAGAACCCAGGGCTGGCCCAATGTTGTCACGGTACCTCCTGTCACTAGAACCCGGGGCTGGCCCACTGCTGTCACGGTACCTCCTGTCACTAGAACCTGGGGGCTGGCCCACTGCTGTCACGGTACCTCCTGTCACCAGAACCCGGGGACTGGTCCACTGCTGTCACGGTATCTGTCACCAGAACCAGGGGCTGGCCCACTGCTGTCACGGTACTGTCACAGCTACTCCTTCATGATATATATATATATATATATATATATATATATATATATATATATATATATATATATATATATATATATATATATATATATATATATATATATATATATATATATATATATATATATATATATATATATATATATATATATATATATATATATATGCAAATAAGAACACAATAAACAGGTGATATCACAATATGCAGATCAACCACTGTGAAAAAATAGTGAAATTCCAAGCTCTTTCGTGATTTCTCATATTATCAAGAGAGAATGGTGCTGGGTGACCCACACGGGTTTAGAGTATCACGTAAATAAATAATATGGAGCAACATCTAATATAACGTATTACAAAGTATAAACAGAGGCTATCAGAGAAACAGCCATTGATTCACCCAAGCCATTTAACATTTAACCATCACTAACAAAGTCATTTAAAAGTTAACAATAGCGAAGCCATTTAACAGTAAAAATCATTAACGAAACCATTTAACACTTAACAATAACGAAGCCATTTAACACTTAACAATCACTAACGAAGCCATTTAACACTTAACAATCACTAACGAAGCCATTTAACACTTAACAATCACTAACGAAGCCATTTAACACTTAACAATCACTAACGAAGCTATTTATCACTTAACCATCACTAACGAAGTCATTTAACACTTAACAATCACTAACAAAGCCATTTAACACTAAACAATCACTAACGAAGCCATTTAACACTTAACAATCGCCAACAAAGCCATTTAACACTCAACAATCACTAACGAAGCCATTTAACACTCAACAATCACTAACGAAGCCATTTAACACTCAACAATCACTAACGAAGCCATTTAACACTTAACAATCACTAACGAAGCCATTTAACACTTAACAATCACTAACGAAGCCATTTAACACTTAACAATCACTAACGAAGCCATTTAACACTTAACAATCACTAACGAAGCCATTCAACACAGAAAAAAATTAACGATCGGTGTAAACTTTTTTATTCGGAATAAAAGATATTTTTATGGAACTAATTCAATATTGGTCGTATTAACCCAGTGTTAACAACCACAGGTAGTGGGGAATGTGGTGGTGGCCAGTAACACAGGTAGTGGGGAATGTGGTGGTGGCCAGTAACACAGGTAGTGGGGAATGTGGTGGTGGCCAGTAACACAGGTAGTGGGGAATGTGGTGGTGGCCAGTAACACAGGTAGTGGGGAATATGGTGGTGGTGTTAGTAACACAGGTAGTGTGGTCGTGGTGTTAGTAACACAGGTAGTGGGGAATGTGGTGGCCAGTAACACAGGTAGTGGGGAATGTGGTGGTGGTGTTAGTAACAGGTAGTGTGGAATGTGGTGGTGGCCAGTAACACAGGTAGCGGGGAATGTGGTGGCCAGTAACACAGGTAGTGTAGTGGTGGTGTTAGTAACACAGGTAGTGGGGAGTGGTGGCCAGAAACACAGGTAGTGGGGAGTGTGGGGGTGTTAGTAACACAGGTAGTGGGGAATGTGGTGGCCAGTAACACAGGTAGTGTGGTGGTGGTGTTAGTAATACAGGTAGTGGGGAGTGTGGTGGCCAGTAACACAGATAGTGGGGAATGTGGGGGTGTTAGTAACACATTTAGTGGGGAATGTGGTGGGCAGTAACACATGTAGTGGGGAGTGTGGTGGTGGTGTTAGTAACACACGTAGTGTGGTCGTGGTCAGTAACACAAGCAGTGGTCAGTAACACTAGTAGTGGACAGTAACACTAGTAGTGGTCAGTAACACTAGTAGTGGTCAGTAACACAAACAGTGGTCAGTAACACAAGTAGTGGTCAGTAACACAAGCAGTGGTCAGTAACACAAGTAGTGGTCAGTAACACTAGTAGTGGTCAGTAACACAAGCAGTGGTCAGTAATACAAGTAGTGGTCAGTAACACAAGTAGTGGTCAGTAACACAAGTAGTGGTCAGTAACACAAGTAGTGGTCCGTAACACTAGTAGTGGTCAGTAACACTAGTAGTGGTCAGTAACACAAGTAGTGGTCAGTAACACTAGTAGTGGTCTGTAACACAAGTAGTGGTCCGTAACACAAGTAGTGGTCAGTAACACAAGTAGTGGTCAGCAACACAAGTAGTGGTCCGTAACACAAGTAGTGGTCAGTAACACAAGTAGTGGTCCGTAACACAAGTAGTGGTCAGCAACACAAGTAGTGGTCAGCAACACAAGTAGTGGTCCGTAACACAAGTAGTGGTCAGTAACACAAGTAGTGGTCCGTAACACAAGTAGTGGTCAGCAACATAAGTAGTGGTCAGTAACACAAGTAGTGGTCTGTAACACAAGTAGTGGTCCGTAACACAAGTAGTGGTCAGTAACACAAGTAGTGGTCCGTAACACAAGTAGTGGTCCGTAACACAAGTAGTGGTCCGTAACACAAGTAGTGGCCAGTAACACAAGTAGTGGTCAGTAACACAAGCAGTGGTCAGTAACACAAGTAGTGGTCAGTAACACAAGTAATGGTCCGTAACACAAGTAGTGGTCAGTAACACAAGTAGTGGTCAGTAACACAAGCAGTGGTCAGTAACACTAGTAGTGGTCAGTAACACTAGCAGTGGTCAGTAACACAAGCAGTGGTCCGTAACACAAGTAGTGGTCAGTAACACAAGTAGTGGTCAGTAACACAAGTAGTGGTCAGTAACACAAGTAGTGGTCAGTAACACTAGTAGTGGTCAGTAACACAAGTAGTGGTCAGTAACACTAGTAGTGGTCAGTAACACAAGTGGTGGTCAGTAACACTAGTAGTGGTCAGTAACATTAGTAGAGGTCAGTAACACTAGTAGTGGTCAGTAACACTAGTGGTCAGTAACACAAGTAGTGGTCAGTAACACTAGTAGTGGTATAACATGTAGTGGTCAGTAACACAAGTGGTGTCAGTAACACTAGTGGTGGTCAGTAACACAAGTGGTGGTCAGTACACTAGTAGTGGTAGTAACAAAGTGGTGGTCAGTAACACTAGTAGTGGTCAGTAACAGTGATGGTCAGTAACACTAGTAGTGTCAGTAACAAGTGGTGGTCAGTAACACTAGTAGTGGTCAGTAACACAAGTGGTGGTCAGTAACACTAGTAGTGGTCAGTAACATTAGTAGTGGTCAGTAACACTAGTAGTGGTCAGTAACACTAGTAGTGGTCAGTAACACAAGTAGTGGTCAGTAACACTAGTAGTGGTCAGTAACACAAGTGGTGGTCAGTAACACTAGTAGTGGTCAGTAACACAAGTAGTGGTCAGTAACACAAGTGGTGGTCAGTAACACTAGTGGTCAGTAACACTAGTAGTGGTCAGTAACACTAGCAGTGGTCAGTAACACTAGTAGTGGTCAGTAACACTAGTGGTCAGTAACACTAGTAGTGGTCAGTAACACTAGTAGTGGTCAGTAACACAAGTAGTGGTCAGTAACACAAGTGGTGGTCAGTAACACTAGTAGAGGTCAGTAACACTAGTGGTAAGTAACACTAGTAGTGGTCAGTAACACTAGTAGTGGTCAGTAACACTAGTAGAGGTCAGTAACACTAGTGGTCAGTAACACTAGTGGTCAGTAACACTAGTAGTGGTCAGTAACACTAGTAGTGGTCAGTAACACTAGTAGTGGTCAGTAACACTAGTGGTCAGTAACACTAGTGGTCAGTAACACTAGTGGTCAGTAACACTAGTAGTGGTCAGTAACACTAGTGGTCAGTAACACTAGTGGTCAGCAACACTAGTGGTCAGTAACACTAGTGGTCAGTAACACTAGTGGTCAGTAACACTAGTAGTTGTCAGTAACACTAGTAGTGGTCAGTAACACTAGTGGTCAGTAACACTAGTGGTCAGTAACACTAGTAGTGGTCAGTAACACTTGTAGTGGTCAGTAACACATGTGGTCAGTAACACTAGTGGTCAGTAACACTAGTGGTCAGTAACACTAGTGGTCAGTAACACTAGTAGTGGTCAGTAACACTAGTAGTGGTCAGTAACACTAGTGGTCAGTAACACTAGTGGTCAGTAACACTAGTAGTGGTCTAGTGGTCAGTAACACTAGTGGTCAGTAACACTAGTAGTGGTCAGTAACACTAGTAGAGGTCAGTAACACTAGTGGTCAGTAACACTAGTGGTCAGTAACACTAGTAGAGGTCAGTAACACTAGTGGTCAGTAACACTAGTGGTCAGTAACACTAGTGGTCAGTAACACTAGTGGTCAGTAACACTAGTGGTCAGTAACACTAGTAGAGGTCAGTAACACTAGTGGTCAGTAACACTAGTGGTCAGTAACACTAGTGGTCAGTAACACTAGTGGTCAGTAACACTAGTAGAGGTCAGTAACACTAGTAGAGGTCAGTAACACTAGTAGAGGTCAGTAACACTAGTAGAGGTCAGTAACACTAGTGGTCAGTAACACTAGTGGTCAGTAACACTAGTAGAGGTCAGTAACACTAGTAGAGGTCAGTAACACTAGTGGTCAGTAACACTAGAGGTCAGTAACACTAGTAGAGGTCAGTAACACTAGTGGTCAGTAACACTAGTGGTCAGTAACACTAGAGGTCAGTAACACTAGTAGAGGTCAGTAACACTAGTGGTCAGTAACACTAGTGGTCAGTAACACGGTGTGTGACTTACATCCAATAAAATGTAACGTACTCTTTACATGCCACAGTGGTAGTGATAGTGTTAGTGGTGTCGTTGTGTTGGTAGTGGTGGTGGTAGTGGTGGTGGTAGTGGTATTAGTATTGGTAGCGGTGGTGGTCGTAATGGTGATGGTGTGGTAGTAATTGTAGTGGTGGTGTTAGTGTAGTAGTGGTGGTGTTAGTGTGGTAGTGATGGTGGTTGTAGTGGTGGTTTGGTAGTGGTGGTGGTTAGTCTAGTAGTGGGGGTAGTGGTAGAGTGGTAATAGTGGTGGTGGTGGTGGTAGTAGTAGTGGTAGTGCTTGTAGTGGTGGTAGTGTAGTAGTGGTATTAGTGGTGGTAATGGTAGTAGTGGTAGTGGTGGTGGTGGTAGTGTGGTGGTAGTAGTAGTGATGGTGGTAGTATAGTAGTGGTAGTAGCGGTGATGGTAGTGGTGGTGGTAGTAGTTGTGGTGGTAGTGGTGTGGTAGTAGTAGTGGTGGTGGTGGTGGTGGTGTTAGTAGTAGTGATGGTGGTGATAGTAGTAGTGATGGTGGTGGTAGTAGTAGTGATGGTGGTGGTAGTAGTGGTGGTAGTGGTAGTGTAGTAGTGGTGGTGGTAGTGGTGTGGTGGTAGTGGTGCAACATCCCCCCCAATGAAAAGCAGGGGTGCCACTAGCACGTTAAGAGACAACACAATAAGTGTCAGAGGCCCAAGACTGTTCAACTGCCTCCAAGCATACATAAGGATTACCAACAGACCCCTGGCTGTCTTCAAGCAGGCACTGGACAGGCACCTAAAGTCGGTACCTGACCAGCCAGGCTGTGGTTCGTACGTTGGACTGCGTACGGCCAGCAGTAACAGCCTGGTTGATCAGGCCCTGATCCACCATGAGGCCTGGTCACAGACCGGGCCGCGGGTGCGTTGACCCCTGGAACTCTCTCCAGGTAAACTTCAGGTAGTGGTGGTGGTAGTGATAGTGGTAGTGATAGTAGTAGTAGTGGTGGTGGTGGTAGTGTAGCAGTAGTAGTGGTGGTGATGGTAGTGTAGCAGTGGTAGAGATAGTACTAGTGGTAGTGATAGTAGTAGTAGTAGTGGTGGTGGTAGTGTAGCAGTGGTAGTGATAGTACTAGTGGTAGTGATAGTAGTAGTAGTGGTGGTGGTGGTAGTGTAGCAGTGGTAGTGGTAGTACTTGTGGTAGTGACAGTAGTACTAGTGGTGGTGGTAGTGTAGCAGTGGTAGTGATAGTACTAGTGGTAGTGATAGTAGAGGTGGTGTCGGCGGCGGGGGCAGCAGCAGCAGCAGCAGCAGCGTGGCAACATATGTAAATAACGAGTGATGGATAGCAGTGGAGCGTGTCATTAGAGAACCATCAGCATAACATTACCAAGGCGCCACAATGACCCCTGGTGTTGCTCAATCATTTGCAGGTAACCACCTTGATATACGAGCCTTCCCTAGCACCGCCCGCACACGCCCACTCCTCTAGTTTGGGCGTCGGGCGCCCTTGTGTCTCGCTGACTAGAAGAGCCCGAAAGCTGTCATTATCATCTCCGACCAAAACAACTCGGCCATTACTGACATAACCAAAGCAGCCGACCCAACACCCGCGGGCCAACACCACTTAAACCCACAAAAAACCTAAACTTCTGCTCCTGGTGCCTTAATGAACGCTCAAGTACAAACACACTTAAGCGGTTTTTTGTCAGTAATTATAATTTAACTACTGTACACAGTTGTTAGGGAGTATTGAGAAGAGCAAACAAATAAGGGTTACCAGGTAGGAAATACCTGCAGGTTGGTGATGGGTGTGTTTAGCGGCGGCGTTTATGGCTCGCCAACACTGCTTCACATCACCCGCTACACCTGCTCATCTTCACTCTTCATTCATATATTTATCTACTTCTTTGTTTCCTACTCTTTTATTTTACATTCCCAAGACTTCATTCCTTTTATAAGTAGCTTTTTGAGTATGGTGTATATGTATGTGTATATATATATGTATGTATATATATATATATATATATATATATATATATATATATATATATATATATATATATATATATATATATATATATATATATATATATATGTCGTGCCGAATAGGTAGAACTGGTCAATTAGCAGGAACTCATTTAAAATTCTTTCTAAAATTTTATCTTATACATTTAAAGATATATTTTTTCATTTATGTTAATGTAAAAATTAATAATTTTGTACCAAAAGAACCTTAGAAAACTTATCTAACCTTATTATAACAAGCCCAATTAAATATATTTTAGATAAGTTTACAATAATTTAATAATAAACAAACACAATGAAATATATTTTTTCGTTAGGTTCAGAATGATTTTTGCGAAATTATTGCATACACAAATTTTCGTTTGCCTTATTCTGCAAGAAGAGCGTTGTTATTTAAGCCAAAATAGCAAGTTTTACCTATTCGGCACAACACACACACACACACGCACACACACACACACTATATATATATATATATATATATATATATATGTTCCAGCGACTCAGCGCTGTTCAGAGGGGTAATGCATGCTGTTTTTTGGGCACGCGCCCCAGCTGGATGAGATTTTCTCATTATAATTATTGACAAACACGTAACAACATGTACTAGACATGTATCTCACACCTCGTGTACTGTATATGTCATCTTTATATCATCAATGTATCTCTTAAATCTTTTGTACCATATTATGTAATAAAATATATCTACTGGTAAACAAAAATGAAAAGATGGGGTGGTAGGGGAAGTGGAATATTCAAATTATGGCTTCAGGAAGAAATCCAAATATTCTTCCTTGAAGCCTTTTATCCATATATATATATATATATATATATATATATATATATATATATATATATATATATATATGTGTGTGTGTGTGTGTGTGTGTGTGTGTGTGTGTGTGTGTGTGTGACTCACCTAGTTGTACTCACCTAGTTGTGGTTGCAGGGGTCGAGTCAAAGCTCCTGGCCCAGCCTCTTCACTGGCCGCTACTGGGTCACTCTCCCAGCCCCAAGAGCTTTATCATACCTCTGCTTAAAGCTATTTATAGAGCCTGCCTCCACTACATCGCTTCCTAAACTATTCCACTTCCCGACAACTCTGTGACTGAAGAAATACTTCCTAACATCTCTGTGATTCATCTGAGTCTTCAACTTCCATCTGTGTCCCCTTGTTGTTGTGTCCCATCTCTGGAACATTCTGTCTCTGTCCACTTTGTCAATTCCTCTCAGTATCTTATATGTTGTTATCATGTCTCCCCTATCTCTCCTGTCCTCCAGTGTCGTCAGGTCCATTTCCCTTAACCTCCTCGTAGGACATACCCTTAGCTCGGGACTAGTCTTGTTGCAAACCTTTGCACTTTCTCGAGCTTCTTCACATGCTTGGCTAGGTGTGGGTTCCAAACTGGTGCTGCATACTCCAATATGGGCCTAACGTACACAGTGTACAGGGTCCTGAACGATTCTTTATTAAGATGTCGGAATGCTGTTCTTAGGTTTGCTAGGCGCCCATATGCTGCAGCAGTTATTTGGTTGATGTGCGCCTCAGGAGATGTGTCTGGTGTTATACTCACCCCAAGATCTTTTCCTTGATTGAGGTTTGCAGTCTCTGGCCCCTAGGCTGTACTCCGTCTGCGGTCTTCTTTGCCCTTCCCCAATCTTCATGACTTTGCACTTGGTGGGGTTGAACTCCAGGAGCCAGTTGCTGGACCAGGCTTGCAGGCTGTCCAGATCCCTTTGTAGTTCTGCCTGGTCCTCGTCCGATTGAATTCTTCTCATCAACTTCACATCATCTGCAAACAGGGACACTTCGAGTCTATTCCTTCCGTCATGTCGTTCACAAATACCAGAAACAGCACTGGTCCCAGGACTGACCCCTGTGGAACCCCGCTCGTCACCGGCGCCCACTCTGACACCTCGCCACGTGTGTGTGTGTGTGTGTGTGTGTGTGTGTGACAAACGGGAATGTATAATTTGGACCAGCAAAGAGTAAGGAACATGTTTATATAGGGAGAAAGGCTGAAGACACCTCGGGGTGTAGGTCACATCATGACGGATTAAACACATACGCAACACTTGGCTATTTTTATTTGTAGGCTTTTCGCTAACCATTTTTTTTTCAATTTATAAGAGATGATATAACGTGTAGAGTTATACGCAGAAGACAGAGATCATCTCAAGAGTTGAGCGTCACGCCAGCAACTCACTGGGTTGACAAGGAACGTGTTGACGAGTGCAACAACCTGCCAAATATCGCCAATGAGGCGATAAACTGTATTAGAAACTATAGTTTCATTGTATACCTGGAGAGTATACCCGGACAGTATACCCGGAGAGGGTTTCGGGGGGTTAATGCCCCCACGGCCCGGTCTGTGACCAAGCCTCGTGATGAATCAGGGCCTGATCAACCAGGCTGTCATACCCTGGATAAAAGTGCCAATATGCAAACCTCAATATTTTTATTTCATTCGATAAATATTCTTTACAGTCTTCTAAAAACGTATAGTCAATCTGTTCTCTACTAACCGCTGTCTACAAGATTTCAATTCAGATAATAACATGTTAGCAATTTTCTCTGAATGCTAACCTTAAAGTAAGAGGGCACTGCTCTCAGAATACAACATGAGTATAAATTTCACCGTAATTAGTATATAATGCACGTAGCACAAGAACAGTCGGGTCTGGATGGTTTGTTAGGCTTGAAGAATATCGATTACACCAAGGCTCATTAAAGCTGCCTTTTTCCTTGTACATCAAGAGTCAAGGATACTTTAATTCTCAAAATAAGGGATTAATAATCCTCAAAATAAGGGATTAATAATCCCCAAAATAAGGGATTAATAATCCCCAAAAAAGGTATTAATAATCCCCAAAACAAGGGATTAATAATCCCCCAAAAGGATTAATCTCCAAAATAAGGAATTAAAGTAAGCTCACTATATGTATTTACTATATGTAGCCACTATATGTATTCATCCTGTGAGAAGTAAAGTCCCCAAAGTCTACCCTGAGGGGCTCTATATGATATACACAAGGTTTCTCACTGGGGATTATTAGGTTTAATTTTTGTTTATAACGTTGTTGCTGTAAAACATAAACCAGTCTGCAGA
>WNWK01000143.1:477500-667500 GCA_009830355.1 Cherax destructor
GCAAGCCCCAGTTCAGTTAATGATTCAAAATCACTTGTTTCGTGATTTCATTGATATATATATATATATATATATATATATATATATATATATATATATATATATATATATATACAGAGATAGCACACAGCTATATCAGCCTGGGGAAAGCGATGGCAGGTCCCATTTGCTCCTGAGAAAACAAATAATGATGGTCTCTAGGCACCACGATGGTAATGCTGGAGCAGTGGTAAGAATGAATGGGTGAGTGCTCGTACCCGGGGATGAAATTTGATATCTTTGGGGCGAAATCTGACTCAAAACTGACTATAAGGAACCACGTTGTAAATCTTCTAAACAAAGCGACCAGGAAGCTTACAGCACCTATCCTTGTCTCGCATCTGCACGACAGCAAAGGCTGTGAGAGTCTATATGAGGTACAAGTATTCTCACACCTTGAGTATGCTCCACTTTCTTGGACTGTCTGCCCCCTGTCTCATCTGCGACTTCTAGACAGAATAGAGAACAGAGCAAGACGGTTCATCTCTCGCCTGAAGCCGGTCTGGACAGATGTCATTTCAGCAGAACCTTCAACACAGGAGAGATGTGGGTGGCCTTACTGTTATGTACAAGGCCAATAATGTCAAAGGACCACACTTGGCTCCACTCCGCGGACAGCAAGAAGTGAGCTACTCAACAAGACGGCCAGCAAACAGAAACTACACTCTGGCTGAACCCTTCTCCAGAACATCACTTCATCTGAGAACATGTTCGTACAGCATAAAGACATCAAAGAAGTAAAGTCAGTAGACCAAATGAAATCGCTGGCCCACAGATGGCTCCAACTTCATCCTGTTCCATATCTGTCTCATAACAATAAAGAGCTTTAAAATGAGCTGATGTAGATAACAGCTCTTAGCTTGTAAATAAGTAAGGAACCCTTAACACAACCTCGTTAAACCCAGTGTAAGAGAGAGAGAGAGAGAGAGGGGGATTGTTGCCATCACTGGGTGTGCAGCTGTGCCATAATGGTGCTACCGTCCAGCCCTGGCTCACATAATAACCAGTTGGTTCCTTTTACCCACAACACAGCAGCAAATTCGTGGTTTTACAAATGAGATTCTGCCAGCCACACTACGCCCTGGAGGGAGAGTAGGTAGGGAAGTGGTGAAGGTGGAGGTGGGAAGGAGGTGAAGGGAAGGTGGGCGAGGAGGTCGAAAATTAGAAGAGACGGGAATTAGAGGGAGAAGGGGCTGGAAATGAAGGGAAGGAGAACGAAAGAGGATCTAGTGAAGACGAGGGAAGGGGAAGTGGAAATGAATAGGAGAGAAGGGGAAACATCTTATAGAAGACTGAAGTGTTATCTTACACAGTATATAGCATTCCAGCAGGTACTGGAGTGTCTTACACAGTATATAACATTCCAGCAGGTACTGGAGTCTCTTACACAGTATATAACATTCCAGCAGGTACTAGAGTGTCTTACACAGTATATAACATTCTAGCAGGTACTGGAGTCTCTTACACAGTATATAACATTCTAGCAGGTACTGGAGTCTCTTACACAGTATATATAACATTTCAGCAGGTACTGGAGTCTCTTACACAGTATATAACATTCCAGCAGGTACTGGAGTCTCTTACACAGTATATAACATTCCAGCAGGTACTGGAGTCTCTTACACAGTATATAACATTCCAGCAGGTACTGGAGTCTCTTACACAGTATATAACATTCCAGCAGGTACTGGAGTCTCTTACACAGTATATAACATTTCAGCAGGTACTGGAGTCTCTTACACAGTATATAACATTCCAGCAGGTACTGGAGTCTCTTACACAGTATATAACATTTCAGCAGGTACTGGAGTCTCTTACACAGTATATAACATTTCAGCAGGTACTGGAGTCTCTTACACAGTATATAACATTCCAGCAGGTACTGGAGTCTCTTACACAGTATATAACATTCCAGCAGGTACTGGAGTCTCTTACACAGTATATAACATTCTAGCAGGTACTGGAGTCTCTTACACAGTATATAACATTCTAGCAGGTACTGGAGTCTCTTACACAGTATATAACATTCCAGCAGGTACTGGAGTCTCTTACACAGTATATAACATTCTAGCAGGTACTGGAGTCTCTTACACAGTATATAACATTCCAGCAGGTACTGGAGTCTCTTACACAGTATATAACATTCTAGCAGGTACTGGAGTCTCTTACACAGTATATAACATTTCAGCAGGTACTGGAGTCTCTTACACAGTATATAACATTCTAGCAGGTACTGGAGTCTCTTACACAGTATATAACATTCTAGCAGGTACTGGAGTCTCTTACACAGTATATAACATTCTAGCAGGTACTGGAGTCTCTTACACAGTATATAACATTCTAGCAGGTACTGGAGTCTCTTACACAGTATATAACATTCCAGCAGGTACTGGAGTCTCTTACACAGTATATAACATTCTAGCAGGTACTGGAGTCTCTTACACAGTATATAACATTCTAGCAGGTACTGGAGTCTCTTACACAGTATATAACATTCCAGCAGGTACTGGAGTCTCTTACACAGTATATAACATTCTAGCAGGTACTGGAGTCTCTTACACAGTATATAACATTCTAGCAGGTACTGGAGTCTCTTACACAGTATATAACATTCTAGCAGGTACTGGAGTCTCTTACACAGTATATAACATTCTAGCAGGTACTGGAGTCTCTTACACAGTATATAACATTCTAGCAGGTACTGGAGTCTCTTACACAGTATATAACATTCTAGCAGGTACTGGAGTCTCTTACGCAGTATATAACATTCTAGCAGGTACTGGAGTCTCTTACACAGTATATATAACATTTCAGCAGGTACTGGAGTCTCTTACACAGTATATAACATTCCAGCAGGTACTGGAGTCTCTTACACAGTATATACCATTCTAGCAGGTACTGGAGTCTCTTACACAGTATATAACATTCTAGCAGGTACTGGAGTCTCTTACACAGTATATAACATTCTAGCAGGTACTGGAGTCTCTTACACAGTATATAACATTCTAGCAGGTACTGGAGTCTCTTACACAGTATATAACATTCCAGCAGGTACTGGAGTCTCTTACACAGTATATATAACATTTCAGCAGGTACTGGAGTCTCTTACACAGTATATAACATTCCAGCAGGTACTGGAGTCTCTTACACAGTATACAACATTCCAGCAGGTACTGGAGTCTCTTACACAGTATATAACATTCTAGCAGGTACTGGAGTCTCTTACACAGTATATAACATTCCAGCAGGTACTGGAGTCTCTTACACAGTATATAACATTCTAGCAGGTACTGGAGTGTCTTACACAGTATATAACATTCCAGCAGGTACTGGAGTCTCTTACACAGTATATAACATTCCAGCAGGTACTGGAGTCTTTTACACAGTATACAACATTCCAGCAGGTACTGGAGTCTCTTACACAGTATATAACATTCTAGCAGGTACTGGAGTCTCTTACACAGTATAAATAACATTTCAGCAGGTACTGGAGTGTCTTACACAATTTTCTCTCTAGGCTGGCAGAGGCAGCAAGGGTGAAAGGAAATTGGTCCGTACATTTCTCCTTGCCAGGGAATCGAATCCAGGAGCTTGTGGTTGTAAGTCAAAGGCTCTCACCAGTGAGCTATGTAGCACCCTAGGTGGGAAGATATTTATATTTTCTTTTATTAAGCAAAACTGTATACATCCGCAATGTGCTGCTACACTATTCTTACACAGTGGGAACAAAAGCAACTTGTGTTTCTCTGTCACATTCCATTAAACACGATGGGTCACATTCAGTCGCTGGGAGACTTCAGTAGTGTCAGTCTGGGCTGGGAGACTTCAGTAGTGTCAGTCTGAGCTGGGAGACTTCAGTAGTGTCAGCCTGAGCTGGGAGCTTCGTAGTGTCGCCTGAGCTGGGAGACTCAGTAGTGTCAGCCTGAGCTAGAGACTTCATAGTGTCAGCCTGAGCTGGGAGACTTCAGTAGTGTCAGCCTGAGCTAGGAGACATCAGTAGTGTCAGCTGAGCTGGAGACTTCAGTAGTGTCAGCCTGAGCTGAGACTTCAGTAGTGTCAGCTGAGCTGGGAGACTTGTAGTGTCAGCCTGGCTGGAGACTTCCATGTGTCAGCCTGAGCTGGGAGACTCAGTAGTTCAGTCTGAGCTGGGAGACTTCAGTAGTGTCAGCCTGAGCTGGGAGACTTCAGTAGTATCAGTCTGAGCTGGGAGACTTCAGTAGTGTCAGTCTGGGCTGGGAGACTTCAGTAGTGTCAGTCTGAGCTGGGAGACTTCAGTAGTGTCAGTCTGAGCTGGGAAACTTCAGTAGTGTCAGCCTGAGCTGGGAGACTTCAGTAGTGTCAGCCTGAGCTGGGAGACTCAGTAGTGTCAGCCTGAGCTGAGACTTCAGTAGTGTCAGCCTGAGCTGGGAGACTTCAGTAGTGTCAGCCTGAGCTGGGAGACTTCAGTAGTGTCAGCCTGAGCTGGGAGACTTCAGTAGTGTCAGCCTGAGCTGGGAGACTTCAGTAGTGTCAGCCTGAGCTGGGAGACTTCAGTAGTGTCAGCCTGAGCTGGGAGACTTCAGTAGTGTCAGCCTGAGCTGGGAGACTTCAGTAGTGTCAGCCTGAGCTGGGAGACTTCAGTAGTGTCAGCCTGAGCTGGGAGACTTCAGTAGTGTCAGCCTGAGCTGGGAGACTTCAGTAGTGTCAGCCTGAGCTGGGAAACTTCAGTAGTGTCAGCCTGAGCTGGGAGACTTCAGTAGTGTCAGCCTGAGCTGGGAGACTTCAGTAGTGTCAGCCTGAGCAGGATACTTCAGTAGTGTCAGCCTGAGCTGGGAGACTTCAGTAGTGTCAGCCTGAGCTGGGAGACTTCAGTAGTGTCAGCCTGAGCTGGGAGACTTCAGTAGTGTCAGCCTGAGCTGGGAGACTTCAGTAGTGTCAGCCTGAGCTGGGAGACTTCAGTAGTGTCAGCCTGAGCTAGGAGACTTCAGTAGTGTCAGCCTGAGCTGGGAGACTTCAGTAGTGTCAGCCTGAGCTGGAAGACTTCAGTAGTGTCAGCCTGAGCTGGGAGACTTCAGTAGTGTCAGCCTGAGCTGGGAGACTTCAGTAGTGTCAGCCTGAGCTGGGAGACTTCAGTAGTGTCAGCCTGAGCTGGGAGACTTCAGTAGTGTCAGCCTGAGCTGGGAGACTTCAGTAGTGTCAGCCTGAGCTGGAGACTTCAGTAGTGTCAGCCTGAGCTGGGAGACTTCAGTAGTGTCAGCCTGAGCTGGGAGACTTCAGTAGTGTCAGCCTGAGCTGGAAGACTTCAGTAGTGTCAGCCTGAGCTGGAAGACTTCAGTAGTGTCAGCCTGAGCTGGGAGACTTCAGTAGTGTCAGCCTGAGCTGGGAGACTTCAGTAGTGTCAGCCTGAGCTGAGACTTCAGTAGTGTCAGCCTGAGCTGGGAGACTTCAGTAGTGTCAGCCTGAGCTGGAAGACTTCAGTAGTGTCAGCCTGAGCTGGGAGACTTCAGTAGTGTCAGCCTGAGCTGGGAGACTTCAGTAGTGTCAGCCTGAGCTGGGAGACTTCAGTAGTGTCAGCCTGAGCTGGGAGACTTCAGTAGTGTCAGCCTGAGCTGGGAGACTTCAGTAGTGTCAGCCTGAGCTGGGAGACTTCAGTAGTGTCAGCCTGAGCTGGGAGACTTCAGTAGTGTCAGCCTGAGCTGGGAGACTTCAGTAGTGTCAGCCTGAGCTGGGAGACTTCAGTAGTGTCAGCCTGAGCTGGGAGACTTCAGTAGTGTCAGTCTGAGCTGGGAGACTTCAGTAGTGTCAGCCTGAGAAGGGAGACTACAGTAGTGTCAGCCTGAGCAGGGAGACTTCAGTAGTGTCAGCCTGAGCAGGGAGACTTCAGTAGTGTCAGCCTGAGCTGGGAGACTTCAGTAGTGTCAGCCTGAGCAGGGAGACTTCAGTAGTGTCAGCCTGAGCTGGGAGACTTCAGTAGTGTCAGCCTGAGCTGGGAAACTTCAGTAGTGTCAGCCTGAGCTGGGAGACTTCAGTAGTGTCAGCCTGAGCAGGGAGACTTCAGTAGTGTCAGCCTGAGCAGGGAGACTTCAGTAGTGTCAGCCTGAGCTGGGAGACTTCAGTAGTGTCAGCCTGAGCTGGGAGACTTCAGTAGTGTCAGCCTGAGCAGGGAGACTTCAGTAGTGTCAGCCTGAGCAGGGAGACTTCAGTAGTGTCAGCCTGAGCAGGGAGGCCTCAGTAGTGTCAGCCTGAGCTGGGAGACTTCAGTAGTGTCAGCCTGAGCAGGAAGACTTCAGTAGTGTCAGCCTGAGAAGGGAGACTACAGTAGTGTCAGCCTGAAAAGGGAGACTACAGTAGTGTCAGCCTGAGAAGGGAGGCCTCAGTAGTGTCAGCCTGAGCAGGGAGACTTCAGTAGTGTCAGCCTGAGCTGGGAGACTTCAGTAGTGTCAGCCTGAGCAGGAAGACTTCAGTAGTGTCAGCCTGAGCTGGGAAACTTCAGTAGTGTCAGCCTGAGCTGGGAGACTTCAGTAGTGTCAGCCTGAGCAGGGAGACTTCAGTAGTGTCAGCCTGAGCAGGGAGACTTCAGTAGTGTCAGCCTGAGCTGGGAGACTTCAGTAGTGTCAGCCTGAGCTGGGAGACTTCAGTAGTGTCAGCCTGAGCAGGGAGACTTCAGTAGTGTCAGCCTGAGCAGGGAGACTTCAGTAGTGTCAGCCTGAGCAGGGAGGCCTCAGTAGTGTCAGACTGAGCTGGGAGACTTCAGTAGTGTCAGCCTGAGCAGGAAGACTTCAGTAGTGTCAGCATGAGAAGGGAGACTACAGTAGTGTCAGCCTGAGAAGGGAGACTACAGTAGTGTCAGCCTGAGAAGGGAGGCCTCAGTAGTGTCAGCCTGAGCAGGGAGACTTCAGTAGTGTCAGCCTGAGAAGGGAGACTACAGTAGGGAGATGAGGATACTTCTTAGCTATGGGACTAGTCTCGTTGCGAATCTCTGCGTTTTCTCCACTTTCTTTACATGCTTGTTTAGGTTCCTGAAAGCTAACTTTAGAGTTGCCTGACGTTAGTTTGTTGCGCAGTTATTCCTTTGATGTTTTCCTGAGGCTTTGCCTTACGAGCCTGTACTCCATTTGTGGTCTTCTTTGTCCCTCCCCATTGTTCATAACTTTTCACTTGCCGGGGTTAAATTCCAGTAGCCACTTGTCAGACTAGACCTGCAGCCTGTCCAGATCCATTTGTGGTCTTTCTTGGTCCTCAGTTGTTTGTATTCTTATTAGTTTCACATCATCTGCGAACACTGACACTATGCCTTCTGGCATGTTGCTTATGTGTACAAGAAATCTGCCTGCATGTGTGTGAGTGTACTCACCTATTTGTGGTAGCAGGGGTCGAGTTACAGCTCCTGGCCCCGCCTATTCACTGTGTGTGTGTGTGTTGATCTGTCTTTGTGGGGAGGTAAGGGCCAGTCCTCCTGCGGCTGAGGGTTCAAGATGCGGCCCCACAATGGCCAGTAGAGCTCGCTCTATTAAACACACTGGGAAATCTCCGATAAAACGGCTTTCCCAGAAAAAAAAAGGTATTGTCAAAACTCACTTGTCCAAGTCAGTCAGTCACACACACACACACACACACACACGCACACACACACACATACACACACACACGCACACACACACACACATGCCTAGCAATTTGCAAACGAGCGAAATAATTTACTAATATTATCTCAGTTCACTGTGAACAAGCTGGCGATTAATTAATTACTCTGGAAGTTGAGACAGGAGACGCAATGTACGGAGGAGAGAGAGAGAGAGAGAGAGAGAGAGAGAGAGAGAGAGAGAGAGAGGAATCTATAACAAAGGCAGAAAACAGGTGTTGCAGGATAAACACCTGTGTGTACCACACACTTGCACAATATGCAACACACACCTTTCTGACAAGCACTAAAATATTCATAATATAGTAAATAGATGTAAAATATATGATAACTCAGCATTAACATACTAACATTATATACAAATAAATATATATTATATATATATATATATATATATATATATATATATATATATATATATATATATATATATATATATATATATATATATATTTTGTGTGTGTGTGTGTGTGTATTAATGCATCTACGGAAACAAGCTGTTTTAAAGTAAATAATATACCGAGACCAGCTGGGTATCGAACCCGTAGCATGGTGGCGTAGCGAACTAAGGTGTCGAGAGCTTACCTAGCTTTCCTGGAGGTTGGCTAAATTACTCGGGTTCGATCCCTGGCTGGTTGTAGTATGTTATTTGATATGTAGACAAGGTGTATAAAGAGTAATGTGGGAACCGAACCGCCGTTCGTAAAATTGCCGGTTGAGAGTTGTATGACTCAGGGTAGAATATTTTAAGAATATCCTCCACAGTATAACAGACATAATTTAGATCATCCAGGTCACACTTTCTTCAAAGTTGCCTTCATTTATCGAGGCCCTAAAATAAAGGAGAGTTGGTCCCTTCAGAACCCAGGGTGATACCTGCTCTAGATACCAATCTTCATGAATTATTATTATTATTATTATCATTTTTAACACATCGGCCGTTTCCCACTGAGGCAGTGACCCTATTATTATTATTATTATTGTTATTATTATTATTGTTGTTATTATTACTATTATTGCTATTATTATTATTATTATTATATTATTATTATTATTATTACATTATTATCACTATAATATTATTATTACTATTATTATTATTATTGCTATTATTATTATATTATTATTATTACATTATTATCACTATAATATTATTAGTATTACTATTATTATAACGATTATTATTATTATTATTATTATTAGTGAAATAAAAGCAAAGTCCAATTCCGTACATTTACTATTAATTTTGCTACTATCACTGGTGATACCTTTAATGAACTCTTCAATTACTCAGACAGAGGTTTAAATTTCCCTTGGCTTCACATCCTGTCTTCATAACTTTCTTAATCTCGCGCACTGCGCCCCCTCAAGGAAGATCCCTTGATGCTGGTGAGGGGCTCTTGATCTAGGGAATTGGATCTGTGCTCCAGTTCCCTGAATTAAGCCTGAATACCTTCCACCCTTCCCCCCACAGTCGCTGTATAATCCTACTGGTTTAGCGCTTCCCCCTTGATTATTATAATTATAATAATCGCACACTGCTTCTCATCTCACACTTTACTTCTCCCTCTTAATTCTTTCTATGTGACGTGTCACACTTCACCAGAGTCTTACTGCCTTAATCTTCTTCCAGGAAGACTGTCTTTAATTCTCCACCTTAACATTGTATATTGTTTTGCAGTTGGTGACAATTTCGACCAGGTTTGGTGGGTTTGGGTACATTAGGGTAAAGTCAGGATAGGATGAACTTAGTTTGGTTAGGTTAGGTTAAGTTAGGTTAGGTTAAGGTCAGGATAGGCTGAGCTTGGTTAGGTTAAAGTCAGGATAGTTAGGTCAAGTCAGGTTAGCCTCAGTCAGGATATGTTAGGCTTGGTTAAATTAGCTTAGGTAACTTTAAGTTAGGTTAGGTTAAATCGGGTTAGTTAAGGTTAAATTAGCTTAGGTTACTTTAAGTTAGGTTAGGTTAAATCGGGTTAGTTAAGGTTAAATTAAGTTAGGTGTGTGTTATGTGTATGTTTTGTGAGTATTTTTGTGTGTTGTGTGTATGTGTGTACTTACCTAATTGTGATTGCAGGGGTCGATTCACAGCTCCTGGCCCTGCCTCGTCACTGGTCGCTACTAAATAGGTTGAGATGTGTGTGTTTTTACACCAAGGAAGTAGCAAAACTAATCCGTAACACACAAAGGGCATAATACACGCACTTCACACCTCTCCTCCACAACCCCTCCCTCTCCTCCATAACCCCTCCCTCTCCTCCATATCGTCTCCCTCTCCCACCCCAATCCCCACCCAAACCCTTCCTTCTACACCTGCCCCACCCCTGTTTCTCCACTCCCTCCTCTCCTTCCTCCTCCCTCTGGACTAATAACATTACACGCCTAATTTTATCACCTGATGACATAAATTATCACCTGCTGGCTGCTACACTCACCTGCTGGCTGCTACACTCACCTGCTGGGTAATACACTCACCTGCTGGCTGCTACACTCACCTGCTGGGTAATACATTCACCTGCTGGCTGCTACACTCACCTGCTGGCTGCTACACTCACCTGCTGGCTGTTAAACTCACCTGCTAGCTGGTACACTCACCTGCTGGCTGCTACACTCACCTGCTGGCTGCTACACAAGGATATTATCCAAGAGTGTTTCGTTAGGGGTCTTATCTAAGGATATCCAATAAGTCTTCTCCTTTACATTTCATTTAATTCACAAAAATACAATATATTTTTTAAAAGTAATTAATTTTGAATCAACCTTGACTAAACTTGTGGATTTTAATGATCGTCCTTATAAAAAAAAAGTTGTAGTTATTAATACTGTAGTTTATAACACTGTAATATTGTAGCTCGTAGTACTGTAGTTCTTTTTCTATTAACATTAGGGTGACAGGTAGCAGTAGTAGATGATAGGAGACTGACCCACCTGTCATCCTGCCTGGGATTGATCCTGGATCCGTTAGACTATGAGCTGAAACTTTCGCCGCTGACCCACGACGTGCCTAACCTAACGTAACCTTACCTAACCTTACTTAGACTTGCCTAGCTTAACCTAACCTAAAAACCTTAATCTCACTTGAATTAGCATCACACTATTTTTTAGCTAGTACGGCAATATTGAACAATTATTTAAATTTTACAATTTCTTGATATCGCGAGTGATTTTCGCAAGATCACGTTAAGATCGTCAGAAACACACGAGACGTTCAGTGTTGGGGAAGGTAATGTGTGTGTTCTTGAGTGTAGGTGTGTGTGTCTTGTGTGGCTGGACCCAGAAGACGCAGGGAGGTATGCCTGTGTGTGTGTGTGTGTGAGAGAGAGAGAGAGAGAGAGAGAGAGAGAGAGAGAGAGAGAGAGAGAGAGAGAGAGAGACATTTTTTTGGCACCAGTGACCCCTGGACCGTGGATGAGAAACAGGAAGAGGAAAGTAAAGAGGAAGAGAGCATAGGAGGTAGAGAGGAAGAAGTGGGAAGAGCAGAGAAAGGAAAGAAGGAAGAAAGAAGAAGGCAGCGGAGGAGGTGGTCCCAGTGACTCCCGGGCGACAGTTCAGGTGTAGACTGATTCCTGGCATTATGGTCTTCTTCATCCCGCTGCTCCCGCTAATACCTTCCTGTAGGGAGGGGGTGGAGGGAGGAAGCACATGTCTCTCCCTGCGTCCCATTCTACGGCTTCCCTCCTCTCCCCATTCCGTCCTTCCTCCCCATGCCTTTACGTCCTCTCCCCCAAGATAAACACCATCACTACCAACTAATCCTCAGCATTTACCATGCCCTCAGCACTCCCGAGGCGAGCCCAATGGTGCTATAAGCAAGCCGATGCCAGAGCCACATGCCCACTCGGAATGGTCAGTTGGGAATCGTATGAATTTCTGATCTGCTTATTGTCCGAGGTTGGAGTGAGTTGGATCCCCTCCATTTTGTTCCCATTTTCTGTGATCCGATTACGGTGGGCGAGGCTGGACTGGGCCGGGATTACGCTGGCCTTGCTGCCAATGCCTCGGCGCCCACCTAGGCAAGTGCTGCCTCGCGCACCACGCCAAACTCAACTCAATTTGCAAATGTGTACAAGATTTAATATATATATATATATATATATATATATATATATATATATATATATATATATATATATATATATATATATATATATATATATATAATATATATATAATATATAAAATATATATATATATATATATATATATATATATATATATATATATATATATATATATATATATATATATATATATATATATATATATATATATATATATATATATATATATATATAGCATGCTTGACAATTCGCAAATAGGCGAAATTATATACAAACATTATCTCTACGTCCACAGCAGGACTCGAACCTGCAAACTCTCTATCAGAGTACCCAGTACTTATCGCGGGTCTAGCTTCGTGGTAAAATACTGGTTACTCTGATACAGAGTTTGCGGGTTCGAGTCCTGTTGTGGACGTAAGAAATGTTTATATATATATATATATATATATATATATATATATATATATATATATATATATATATATATATGCAGCCAGCAGGATTCCAACCCATTTTGAACGGTGTCCACGACTGTGGCTTAGCTCCCAATCTGACGCCTTTAACCACCCAGCCACAGATGCCTCATAACGTTACGTCGCCTGCTTGACTGCAAGCCATGTTTCTTGCTAGCACCGGGCACACCAGTGAGCCTCAAGCATAGTCTCCAGCTATTTCATTCTCCTCCTGTATGTTCTGACTTCACCAGCGAGGTGCACTGAGTAGAGTATCGCTGGTGGCATCACTGGTGTGCCCGGGGAATGGGAGGTAGACAGATCTGGTCCGAGGAAGAGGATGATACCTCTACTTCCTCGGATCAACTGCCCTTCATCACCCCCCCCCACTGCAAAGAGCAATGGGGTGAAGTTTGAAAGGGGAAAGAGTTGAAAGAGTTAAGTCAGGATTACCTCTCAATGATGGTGCCTTGATGCTGGTGAAAGGCTCTTGATACAAGGAATTACAGTTACTCTCCCCTTCCCTGCATCAAACTCAGTTATCTCACATTCCCCAGGCGCTATATAATACCTACTGGTTTAGAGCATCTCCGTGAATATAATAATAATATTATTATTATTATCAGATATATCCTAGAGAATGAGAGGTAAACGAGTAGCAGTAACACTGAATGCAACTTTCAGTATTATGAGTGTAGAAAACACTGAACATTTGCTCAGTATATGAGTCCATCAGTACACGTGGCATACCCACAACTTGTCGGGATAAATGTCTCCATTGAAGAACTGTGCACTGTTGTCAAGGTAGACGTCTGGATGTACGTTCCTTGAGGAGTGACTGACGTACTGGATTATTTAGCGGTAGCTAGTGAAAGAGAAAGGAAGGGTACAAAGAGAATGGTGTTAAACTGGTGTAAAAGTGAACAAGACAGAGAGAAGACAAGCGGTAGCGGTATTTTGTTTGTCAGGAGAAATGAGGAAATTTCTCTCTACTTAGGCACACTATACTAATTTAGGGCAACGTAAACTGTAACGCACCTTTGGTTGGTCGGTTAACCGGGCTTGAAAAACCTATCAACACACGAGGCTCGAGGCTGCCTGTGACGTATTCACTACCACTATCATCACACTCAAGAATACTTTAACATCTCCTACATTGATTCAACTCAGCATTTATACGCTAAGAGACATATACCTCACGGTGTACAATATTCCTGCACCTTAACTATGTATCGGGTCAATGACTGTTAACTACAATACTGCAAAAGACAATTATAATGTGAATATAATGGAATAACCGTATTTATGTTTGTTTGGTTTGTGTTTAATTGTAAGGAAAAACCAAATTCAAAGCTCCACACGAGGGTGTTAGTGAGGAATTAATACGGGAAACAGTATGCCTGCAAAATTTTTACTTCTACAAAACTTATGCATACTGTATATACATATTTGTTGACAAAAGAAAACGAGAATTCATGGAAAATGTATATAAATATTTGTTGACAAAGAGAAAAAGAGAAACGTGTGTTCCGTATTCGTAAATGTATTACAACGTGCAGAGAATAGAAGTGCCAAGTCTGGACTCTTGGTTGGTTTATGGGAGCGTACGAGTATTGACTAGAGATACACAGGGATCAATAATGTGAACTGCTCACCACCAGTCACGAATGCTTTAATCTCTAAAACAGTCCTTAAAATAAACTTGTGGTATAGATGCACCGAGAGATATACACCTCTCTGTGTATATATATCCTTTCAGTGCATAGGATATACTGAAAGTTACTGAGGATTTTACAAATACGTCCTTCCTTTCAGTGTATAGAGATACTGAATGTTACTGAGGCGTTTGTAAATACATGCTTAGCAACAGACGAGGCCGTCCACTACTTTAAAGAGTGACAGTGTGATTCCCAGTTAATTATGGGATGATACGTCAATTTCCAAGACAGGAGTAACCACACTAATTATATGAATTGTGAGAAAAATGAATCACTAGCCTTCACTAGTAAACGTAAAAAATACCTATACAATTTTTATATGATATGTTTAGTTATTTCGCTCAAACTTACGTAATATAAAACATAATATACCTAAACTTTCTAGAATTTGTATAGCCTTAGTTTGTTTTACTTAGTAAATTTTCAGCATTAACTCTCTTAGCGTAGTGGAATTTTAAGGGTTCAAAAACAAAGCATTTAAGAGGATCCCTGGAAAGTCACAGAATATAAAGCCTGAAAGGTGTATTTCTCTCAGTGTATATATGCTGAGGTTGTACTTTAATCCCTATATTAGGGATTAAAATACCTACTGGTTTCTTGTCTGGTCTGGTGATGGTGTGTAAAGCCTTCGGGTTTACACACCATCATTCATCAAGCAGCCTCGTGAAGTCTTCATTGGTGAGAAAAGCAGTAATCTCTTGTGTCCACAAGACTCCACAAAAGCAAACGTGTCCAACTCTTATGAAAAGTGGTCAACCCAAGAAGAATTATCAAGGCAACACACAGATAAAACACAAACTCAGCGCTGTGTAACCCTATCGGGTTCAGCACTTAAATTAATAATAATAATAATAAAACAAACATCGAAAAATGAAGGCGATTCAAAACCTACAAGACTTGCTGCTTCGCTCTGTCCCTACAAGGAAGACATGTAACTAAAGTTTATACGAATTCTTAGCTTAATCAAATTACTAGTTTTATATGTAAATTTTAGTAAGGTTACGTCAGTTAGGTTAATTTTGTTGCCAAAATTAAAAAAAAATGAGTTTAAAAAAAAAAGGCATACTTTCAGCTGTTTTCCATGAAGGAGAACAAAATCTTCAGGTTCTTCAAAAACTGACCATCATATGAATTCATCAAAGTGAGGCGGACGAAAAGCCTACGTAAGTTACTCCGCTGCTGCACAGATGGTGCCTCGGTCAGGAAGCTTGGCGAGAGGATCACACAGGGCGACCATGGTGACACAAACCAGACAGTAGAATTGAGCAAGAAAATGGAAAGAGTCGGTGAGACTTAACAGCAGACTTACGAGTGTTTCAACCAGTGGTGAAAGGAACGACTGGCGCGTCTCGTGTTCGCAACCCGTCTTTCTCAAAGTTAGGTCAATTTGCCAGGTATATGTTTTGTTATGTTTCATTAAAGCTAACTTAATAATCTGACCTAGCTATTATAAAACAGCTTCATGTAATCTACCTAAACATGTGTATAACTTTAGTTATACACATTTTTTTTACCTTTCTTTCATTAAAACTAACTTAATAACAATCTGACCTAACTAATATAAAATAATTTCATCTAATCCACCTAAACCCTGAACGACTATGTTAGGTAAAAGGACACAGATGCAACTAATGTGACATTTTATTGTGACAACGTTTCGCTCTCCAGGAGCTTTGTGAAAACTCCCGGAGAGCGAAACGTTGCCAATGTCACATTACTTGCATCTGTGTCCTCTTACCTATAACATTTTGTCGGCAATTCCACCATTATTACTGGACGACTTTATTTTGCCGACTCAACGGGGCCCAAGACTGTTCAACAGCCTCCCACCACGCATAAAGGGAATTACCAATAGGCCCCAGGCTGCATTCAAGGGGGAGCTGGACAGATATTTAAAGTCGGTGCCGGATCAGCCGGGCTGTGGTTCGTACGTTGGACTACGTGTGACCATCAGTAACAGCCTGGTTGATCAGGCCCTGATCCACCGGGAGGCCTGGTCGTGGACCGGGCCGCGGGGGCGTTGCGAATACTCTTACTGTGGTTTTCATGTAAATTATAAGGGTTTCAGCCTTACGAACGCGCCGAGCTGCAAGTATCCGCACATACGAAGGGGCTTTTAGGAATCAATGGAATCTTTTACGACCGGCGAGCGTGTTACAAACATGTTTAGAATACGATTATGCTTTATGCTATTGTTCTTCAGAGAAAAATCAGGTTTGTTACAAAAAGCTCATTTGTAAGTTGAAACAACACGAATATAACACGTTCAGAAGGTGACCTCCTCTTAAAGGAGTACTGTTATTGCTATTATTATTATTGTTGTCGTTGCTATTGTATTCATTACATTAATGTGTTAGTGCTAAACCCGAATGCACTATATAAAGCCTGGGGAACAAGAGACAATTGGGTGTGAAGAAAGGGAAGGGTTAGGTTAGGAAAGGTTTCTCAGGAAACAGGACAAGTGTTTCCTGACGCGGGTCTTAGTCATACGACCCGCTTTTGGTCATCTGACCGAGGCCTTTCGTTGGCTTACCCCTCCACCTCTTTAAAAATTAAGGTTATAATTATAACCATTTCTGTAAAGAATGGGCAGGGTAGTTTCTATTGCTTGAGTGCTTGAGAGGCATAACACGAGCCTTGAGGTGACAAGTACAGCTGTACTGGTAATGTACCGTCTTCCACATTAAGCTGTTCATACATAATTATGTAAATTCAAGTTTCAGCAGCTGTACCACACAGCTCCTCCTTCCCATTAAACCTACTTACCAACATCTGTGATTTTTTTTTAGTGTCTCTTCTGCACCTTTCTTGTTCACTACACTTCTTTCTTTCTTGTTCATTACACTTCTTTCCTTCTTGTATTACACTTCTTTCTTGTTCATTACACTTCTTTCCTTCTTGTTCATTACACTTCTTTCTTTCTTGTTCATTACACTTCTTTCTTTGTTCATTACATTTCTTTCATTCTTGTTCATTACACTTCTTTCTTGTTCATTACACTTCTTTCTTGTTCATTACACTTCTTTCCTTCTTGGGATTTTTATTTTTCCTGTTAATAAGTTAAAAAATGTTCCACATCTATGTTATCATTTCATTTTTAAATTTACATATAAAATGGAGGCGCGCGCGCGAGCTTGTGCGTGCGCATGTGTGTGTCGGGGGGGGATGCTGCAGGAACCGACTCTCAGGTCTTGCCAGATTCACCCCCTCCTAGCCTTTCGTACCTGCTCTATATATGGAACCTGCCTCAACCACTTCCTTAAGAAATACTCCCTGACATCCCTGTGTCCTCGAATTCCCGTTTCTCGCTTCTCAAACCGCCTGTCCCTGTCTACCTTATCGACCCCCCTGCGTATTTTGCACGCTCTTATATCTCCAGTCATTCTTCTATCCTCCAAAGACGTTACATTAAATTCCAATAGTCTCTCATAGGTCATACTCCTTAACTAAGGAAAACAAAAATAAATGCGTACTTCTGCACGTTCTCCAGTTTCTTAACACGTTTCCTCGTATGTGGGTTCCATACTGGTGCTGTGTACTCGAAGATAACCTTGGAATATGTTGTATAAAATGCCTGGAATGACTCTTTGTTGAGATTCGTAATGGCCACTCTCAGATTTGCCAGGCAAGCAATGGTTGCAGAGGTTATTCGGTTGATGTGAGGCTCTGGCGATATGCTAGTCACTATGTTCCCCCTCCCCACATAATTTCTCTATAAGTGAAGTCTGCAGCCTGTGTCACTCGAGATTATACGTAGTGTCCCCTTCCACGATCTTCATGATCTTGCATCTGCTGGGGTTGAATTCAAACAACCACTTATGACTCAGTCCCATCTGGAATATCATTCACATAAACCAGAATCAGTACTGGTCCTAATACCGAGGAGGAGGAGGAGGAGGAATGGTGGTGGGGAAGGTACTGGCAGTGACGGTGGTGGTGTTGAATGTGGTGATGGTGATAGTGCAGGTGTTAGTGATGGTGGTGATAATGAGACGACTGATTACTGGTAGAACAAAGAATAACTGCAAGTCGGAGCCTCAACATGTGGGAGAGTTGACTACTTTGACCTTCAAAAGAAGACTAATAATTAAAGCACATTTCCTTTGATGAAGAAATATTCAATGTTTAGGTTAGTCTAGCTTTTTTTTTTTGTATCTACGCAATAATGTTATGTGAATCTACTTAAAATTCTAGTTTTGGCTAAACAAATAAAAAAAAATGACCCCAATTTTGTTACTAAAATAAAGAGCTGGTTTAAAAAAATATATATTTTTATTGTCATAAACAATCAACCAATCATCACTAATCACAAAGTTTTAGAACTGCGGGTTTTTCAAACCTTCGTTAAGAATTCTATTATCACATCATAACAAATGCCACCTGAGTTATTTTACAAAATGTTAGACCGTTCAAACGAGTAAAGATGAAAATACATATTTTCTAGAAAAGAATGTTCAAACGCGTCGGGTAGAAAACAATCATTCTAGAAATGTTAGAGCATTGAAGGAAATAATTCTAGAAATGTTAGAGCATTGAAGGAAATAATTCTAGAAATGTTAGAGCATTGAAGGAAATAATTCTAGAAATGTTAGAGCATTGAAGGAAATAAGTCTAGAAATGTTAGAGCACTGAAGGAAACAGTGATGAAAATAATTGTCGATGCTGATTGTGTAGTATTGACTGGTGCAATAAAGATAGTTTTAATTGGTGCAAAAATTAGGGGGCAAAAAAGTTTGTTTTGTTTACATTTTGACTAGACATTTAGTAAACCTTTTAAATATTATATACAATCATCCTAGTGTATCGTAAAATAGCCTAATTATACCCAGCAAAACCTAACCTAACCCGGGAAAACACGAAAAACAAAATCGAGGGCCAAACCACATCCAGTCAAGTTTCTTTACTTAAGAAAGACAATACATACTGATGAGAATAAGGTATGAAGGAAACACTGAAGACTCAACACTACTGTGTTTAGTGAAGCACTCATCACTCTACACAACGACGATCATAATGGTTTTTCATGAATGAAGCTCAAAATACAGCCGACATCTTCACAATTTCTGATGTAGCCCTATCCCCAGTTGACATTGAAAGCCACTGACAGCATGCCCATGCATTCTGCCCCCCAGGCCTACATTCGTGGAGCTCCACATGAAGAACGAGCCTACACACAACTATTATCCTACAGTCATTAAAAAAACACTGATATTGCCTCAATTCACACACGTGGCAGCAAAGCAATTGCAAAAAACTATAGACCAATTGCACTAACTTTACACATCAAAATCTTCAGACTGATCCTAGAATCAAGATTGCTAATCACATGGAATCTCAACAATGGCACAATCCCCGGGCAGCATGAGTTTAGGGCAGGTCGCTCTCGCTTTTAGCAATTGCTGAACATTACGATGCGGTCCTGGATGCTCTGGAAGACAAGCTAAATGCTGATGTAGTGTACACTAATTTTGGACCATGTTCGACCATGGTGTGACAGCGCACAAAATCGTGCAAATTGAAAAACTGGAAAAGTGGGCAGATGAATATTTAGCTTCTCAACAAAGAGAACTCAGATATTCGTAGTAAACAGAGTGAAGTCGGAGGCGGGCACAGTAAAGAGCCCTGTTTCCCAAGGCAATTTCTGTTTCTCATTCTTATATCCGACACAGACATAGACATATTTAATAATACTATAACATCCTTGGCTAATGACACCAAAATCTCTGTGAGAGTGGTTTGAATGACCGCCTCAACAAGCAGTCTATATAGCAATGAAACCACGAAACAAGTGGTATTGAATCATTTACCAAACTGTAGGATCGATGGCGGAGTGGATAAGGTGACATGTACATTGTGTGGTCTCTTGAGGCGGGACAATGTGTCGTGGGGTCGAATCCTGGCCTGCCGCAGTTTGGTAAATGATATATATATATATTTTTTTTTTTTTTTTCAACACGTCGGCTATTTCCCACTGAAGCGGGGTGGCCCAAAAGGAAAATATACACACACAGTTTGGTAAATGATTCAATACTTCATTGTTTATATATATATATATATATATATATATATATATATATATATATATATATATATATATATATATATATATATATATATATATAAACATTAAAATGCTCATATAAACACTTACGAAGATACAGGAGGATAAGCAGAACTAAGGAGAGACAGCGAAACATTTGCAGTGTTTATATTTTTAGAGTCGGGGGCACTATTACCAAATATTATTCATGTGAACTTTGTTGAATCTTCACTCGAGTCACTCTAAAATCCCTCAGTCAAAAAAAGAATTTAAGATGAGGCACAAATATTTCCGAAGATAATTAATAAATCAAGTCAATAGAATAATAATATGTACACTGTAGGCTAGCGATTAAAAATGCCGCCTTATTAAGCATTCCGTGTGAGGCCTCGCTCAGTACAATGAAGCAGCGGGCATAAAAGAGCACAATTTTCGGGGTTAGGGAAGGGAAGAGAGAACTGTATTGTGTGTGTGTCTGTTGACCTAACATAACCTCAACTCAACTTAAAAACTTCACCTCACCTAACATAGCCTCACCCTTACATCCTTCACTTAGTTTAGCCTCGCCAAAGATAAGCTAATCTGACCTAACTAACCTTACCTAATAAACAGACAAGAGGGTAGTAGAATTTAGAGTTTATTTGGTAATCGGTACTGTGTGTTTGTTTTCTAATTAACCATATACTCTACTGTATATTATAGGATAACGTATTTTCCTGTATATAAGGCACACGAGCATATAAGACGATGTTTCCAAGCAGTTGTAACGTAACGTTAGTGAACAATTGCTAAAACGTAGCCCAAAGCTTACCCTTGACCCTGACGTTGAGCATATAAGGCGCAGGCTGATTTTTCCAAGACTTCGTGGGAAAAAAGCGCGCCTTATACGCCGAAAAATACGGCACCTCACCCGTCATATATAAGATACCCCACTCAACATATTTAAGATACCCCACTCAACATATATAAGATACCCCACTCAACATATATAAGATACCCCACTCAACATATATAAGATACCCCACTCAACATATTTAAGATACCCCACTCAACATATATAAGATACCTCACTCAACATATATAAGATACCCCACTCAACATATATAAGATACCCCACTCAACATATTTAAGATACCCCACTCAACATATATAAGATCCCCACTAAACATATATAAGATACCCCACTCAACATATATAAGATACCCACACTCAACATATATAAGATACCTCACTCAACATATATAAGATACCCCACTCAACATATATAAGCTACCCCACTCAACATATATAAGATACCTCACTCAACATATATAAGTTACCCCACTCAACATATATAAGATACCCCACTCAACATATTTAAGATACCCCACTCAACATATATAAGATCCCCACTCAACATATATAAGATACCCCACTCAACATATATAAGATACCCCACTCAACATATATAAGATACCTCACTCAACATATATAAGATACCCCACTCAACATATATAAGCTACCCCACTCAACATATATAAGATACCCCACTCAACATATATAAGATACCTCACTCAACATATATAAGATACCTCACTCAACATATATAAGATACCTCACTCAACATATATAAGATACCTCACTTAACATATATAAGATACCTCACCCAACATATATAAGATACCCCACTCAACATATATAAGATACCTTATTCAACATATATAAGATACCTCACCCAACATATATAAGATACCTCACTCAACATATATAAGATACCTCACTCAACATATATAAGATACCCCACTCAACATATATAAGGTACCCCACTCAACATATATAAGGTACCCCACTCAACATATATAAGATACCTCACTCAACATATATAAGATATCTCACTCAACATATATAAGTTACCCCACTCAACATATATAAGTTACCCCACTCAACATATATAAGTTACCTCACTCAACATATATAAGATACCTCACTCAACATATATAAGATACCCCACTCAACATATATAAGATACCTCACTCAACATATATAAGATACCTCACTCAACATATATAAGATACCTCACTCAACATATATAAGATACCTCACTCAACATATATAAGATACCTCACTTAACATATATAAGATACCTCACTCAACATATATAAGCTACCTCACTCAACATATATAAGATACCTCACTCAACATATATAAGCTACCTCACTCAACATATATAAGATACCTCACTCAACATATATAAGATACCTCACTCAACATATATAAGATACCTCACTTAACATATATAAGATACCTCACTCAACATATATAAGATACCTCACTTAACATATCTAGGTACATATGCTGCGGTTTGTATAATAGCCTTGTGGGCAGCGCCGCTCTGGTGGCGAGTCATTCAATGAGTTAAGCTGACTAATACGTGAGACCACTGCACAGTGGTACATTTATAATTATTTGTTCGGTTGTACACTATTTATTATTACTCTTCCATATTGCTACTTAATATATTGTTTATCGTGTATAATTTCAAGGTGACGGAAGAAAAAGTTGACGAAATAAGTCGCAAAAAAGACATTTTCTGGCAGGAAAACAAGTACAGAACCGTCATTTTTTTTTTTAACTGAATAGATTTTATTGCTGATGTTGTGGCCGACAAGTCTATCATAGTATTAGGTTAGGTTTACCTGTAGTTTAGTTAGGACAATTCCGCGGTCACTGCCCCCGCAGCCAGGTCTCAGACCAGGCATCCTGGTTGATGGCCTGATCGACCAGGCTGTTGATGTGTTGCAGTCAAAAGGTAGACACTACAGCCTGGCTGACAGGCACTAACTTTAAGAGCTTATCAAGTTTCCTCTTGAAGATACTTAGGGCTGCTGGTAATTCCTCTTATGTATGAAGGGAGTTTGTTGAAAAATCTTGGTTCCTTTGCTCTCATTGTGTTATTTCTTAGTATAATTATTGCACCTCTGCTTTCCAATGGCGACATTTTGTATCGTGTACCAAGCCTCTCGCTTTTGTCGGGAGTAAGTTCGTTGTGAAGATTTAGGACCAGTCCCTCCAGAATTTTCCAGATGTAAATTATGACGTATCTTTCTGCCTACATTACAAGGAATACAGTTCAAGCGACAAGCGTTCCCAACAACTTGGTTGCTTTACTGAATTTATACGAGTAGTGAAGGTTCTCTGTACGTTCTATCGGTCTGAGATATCGCCTGGGTGCGACATACTCGCCTCTGCTTTCAGAACAAGAACTGTTGTAGACATACATCTCACGACTTTAAAAGACAGAATCTGAGCTCAATGGTTTAAATAAGGTGTGCAATATTAGATTAGGCAATGTTAGGGTACATTTTTTGTTAGACGGCTGGTTTGTGGGATTTATAGCCTAGAGACTACACGAAGGTATTTAAGGACGCATGTGACCATCTGACGACCAGTCGAGAATACTTTAATCCTTTATGTTAGGGTTTGAAGTAAACTCTGAGCATACAGGTTGTTAGGGCACCCTAGGTTAGTGTGTGTTTGGTTACACTAAGTTACGCTGTCTTATGGTACTCTAAGTTATGTTAATATGGGTTAATGAGTAACTGGTTATGTTTTGTTAGTTTAGGTCGTTGTGTTAGCTCCAACCCGGTGAGTTTTTTCTCCTAAACTTTCTTCCTGCTAATCTTCTCCCGTGACTTTTTTTTCCTAAGTTAAAGCTCTTATAGTTTAGAAAGACAAGTGAGCAAACACTAGGACATACTTATTAGAAAACGTTTCGGTCCTGGAGTCTTGATCACTTCTAACAAACAGAGGTTTGTCTTTCTAAACCAATTTATCGGTCTCTATTACCACTGGACCATGGAGGTTACAATAGGAGTCTTCCAACTGGAGAGGCTAGCATGAGCCACTACTGCGACCACAGATGCAAGATTTTGTGGGAGAATCTCTGGCTGGCATGACGCCAGTTCGATCCGCGTATCACGTTGTCGACCATAATGAATAAATGACGCGTTGCAGGGCAAGATTTCTTAGTGCAACAATATTTCGCTCAGCACAGAACGAAATGTTATTCCAGTGAGAGGTTCTGTAGTGTGTGCCTGGTCTTCAATGTTGTATATATGTTTATTAGGCAAGTTCTGAAGTCAGTTAAGAGAGCAGATTAGTGTAGTAAGCCATGGATGAGTGTATGTAGTGTAGCAAACAATACTGAGTGTATGTAGTGTGATAAACAATACTGAGTGTATGTAGTGTGGTAAACAATACTGAGTGTATGTAGTGTGGTAAACAATACTGAGTGTATGTAGTGTGATAAACAATACTGAGTGTATGTAGTGTGATAAACAATACTGAGTGTATGTAGTGTGATAAACAATACTGAGTGTATGTAGTGTGATAAACAATACTGAGTGTATGTAGTGTGGTAAACAATACTGAGTGTATGTAGTGTGGTAAACAATACTGAGTGTATGTAGTGTAGTAAACAATACTGAGTGTATGTAGTGTGGTAAACAATACTGAGTGTATGTAGTGTGGTAAACAATACTGAGTGTATGTAGTGTGGTAAACAATACTGAGTGTATGTAGTGTGATAAACAATACTGAGTGTATGTAGTGTGATAAACAATACTGAGTGTATGTAGTGTGGTAAACAATACTGAGTGTATGTAGTGTGATAAACAATACTGAGTGTATGTAGTGTGATAAACAATACTGAGTGTATGTAGTGTGGTAAACAATACTGAGTGTATGTAGTGTGGTAAACAATACTGAGTGTATGTAGTGTGGTAAACAATACTGAGTGTATGTAGTGTGGTAAACAATACTGAGTGTATGTAGTGTGATAAACAATACTGAGTGTATGTAGTGTGATAAACAATACTGAGTGTATGTAGTGTGATAAACAATACTGAGTGTATGTAGTGTGATAAACAATACTGAGTGTATGTAGTGTGGTAAACAATACTGAGTGTATGTAGTGTGGTAAACAATACTGAGTGTATGTAGTGTGGTAAACAATACTGAGTGTATGTAGTGTAGTAAACAATACTGAGTGTATGTAGTGTGGTAAACAATACTGAGTGTATGTAGTGTGGTAAACAATACTGAGTGTATGTAGTGTGTAAACAATCTAGTGATGTAGTGTATAAACAATACTGAGTGTATGCAGTGTAGTAAACAATACTGAGTGCATGTAGTGTGGTAAACAATACTGAGTGTATGCAGTGTAGTAAACAAACAGTGTATGTAGTGTATAAACAAACGAGTGATGTAGTGTAGTAAACAATACTGAGTGTATGTAGTGTGTAAACAATACTGAGTGCATGTAGTAGGTATGTAAACAATACGAGTGTATGCAGTGTAGTAAACAATACAGTGATGTAGTGTATAAACAAACTGAGGTATGCAGTGTAGTAAACAAACAGTGATGTAGTGTGAAACAATACTGAGTGTATGCAGTGTAGTAAACAACACAGTGTATGTAGTGTGATAAACAACACAGAGTGTATGCAGTGTAGTAAACAATACTGAGTGTATGTAGTGTGATAAACAACACAGAGTGTATGCAGTGTAGTAAACAATACTGAGTGCATGTAGTGTGGTAAACAATACTGAGTGTATGCAGTGTAGTAAACAATACTGAGTGTATGTAGTGTGGTAAACAATACTGAGTGTATGCAGTGTAGTAAACAACACAGTGTATGTAGTGTGATAAACAACACAGAGTGTATGTAGTGTGGTAAACAGTGATGGGGTGGTAATGACAACCCACAACACAATACTTTACCCTGGCTGCCAAAAATTGTCAACACACAATAGTTCACAAATAATGATTGCAAATTAATCTGTTCAACTTTTTTGGGGTCACAGTTTAATGAATGATTTAACCACATACCAAACTACAGGTATTTAAAGCACACATTGAATGTGATACTCTTCAATATATATATATATATATATATATATATATATATATATATATATATATATATATATATATATATATATATATATATATATATATATATATATATAAGTATATATATATATATATATATATATATATATATATATATATATATATATATATATATATATATATATATATATATATATATATATATATATATATATATATATATATATATACGTATATATATATATATACAGGTATTATACACTTATGAAGGTAATTCTCTCTACTTAGAGCGAAAGTTTCTCTGTATTTGTTTCACTAATATTCAGTTTGCTGTTTGTGGACTGTTTGTCAGGGTAAATAAATCCCCTAAGTGATAGTGCCAGAGAGAGAGAGAGAGAGAGAGAGAGAGAGAGAGAGAGAGAGAGAGAGAGAGAGAGAGAGAGAGAGAGAGAGCAAAAGCAAGTTAGAAGAAAGAAAAGAGCAGTATATGGACATGAATAAAAGGGGAACAGAATTGAAGGGGAAAAATGAGGAGAGAGGGTGAGGGAGAGGGGAGACTACGACGACGAGAGGGGAAGAAGAGGCCTATAATTCTACTCTCAGCCCCTAGGTCTATTCACCGGCAAATTAATTCTCGATAGGCTTGGCTGGAGGAAAAAAAAACTAATACATAATGAGCCTATCATCATGAAGTAATGTTAAAATATTTTTTATATAATAATTATGCACATATGATAAGACGATTTATAAAAAGCGATTTTATATTTGAATCTTCTGAATGTGAGTTTTTAAGTAATGATTTGAAATCAAGAATATATGATGGTGGTACTGGTAGTAGGTGGTAGTGGTGGTAGTGATAGTAGGTGGTAGTGGTGGTAGTGGTAGTAGGTGGTGATAATAACAGAAGGAACGATGATGGTGAATGATCGTACGTCAGTTTCAGAACACTGAACCAAAACAGTTTACTGTACAGTATCGTACGTCAGTTTCAGAACACTGAACCCCAACAGTTTACGGTACAGTCTCTCTGATGACGACAACCAGCGATATATTAGGTTCTCGCCCCAGTCTGTGGGATAACTCAAACAATAAGTTGTCATTATGGTAGTCAATGTGTAGTGGCAGCGTCGTCAGTCTCCCCTCCCGCTGATTAATGATAATATGCTGACGAGTACCTCCGCTTTATCCTACAACGTGTTAAAACATCCTTGTACACTACACAAATAACCCGCACGTAGGTGAAAGAAACTAATTTTGGCTCTACTTGGACCATTAACTAGCCACACACTCCCATGTGCGGGTTATTTGTGTATTCTTACACCTACGGTATTGTGCCTTTTTATTCTTCCTTGAACACCTTTGCTTTATGTAATAATATTGGTAGAATTACCGACAATATGTTAAGTAAAAGGACACAAATGCAACTAATGTGACATTTTATTGTGGCAACGTTTCGCTCTCCAGGAGCTTTTTCAGCCGTTACCTGGGTAACGGCTTGAAAAAGCTCCTGGAAAGAGCGAAACGTTGCCACAATAAAATGTCACATTAGTTGCATTTGTGTCCTTTTACTTAACCTTTGCTTTAAAATCCGAGCCACTGTCCGGGGCAAATTTACCTCAGAAAACATCTCAGCAGAGCTTTCAATGCTGCTTGTGTGTTTATAGTTTTCATAAGTAATATCTTAGTATTTTGTTGCCTTATACACTACTGTAAGGCACTATTGCTTGCCTTGATTTAGGTAGGTAGGGGTTACACAGTCCATCATTTATTTACCAAATTGTTTCCAAAAAAAAGTGGAAATGGTCAAATGATATTCATGACTACCTCTGACGTTTCTTTATAGTATTTTCAAAAGCAAAGCCAAAATAAATTTCTGGTTATCGTAACACTGCCTTATTGATTACCAAGAATTCTTCCATAGAAAAGTTATGGGCTACAAGAAGCATTTGGTAGCGCAATTCTTCACGACAACTTTCACATTTTTTGCAAAGAAGCATGAAGCTAAATTGACTGATTCTGATTCACACACTCTCCGTTTAAATGCTACAGCCAATGAGATGTTGCTATTTTGCTTCTCCATCAACGTCACTGCGTCAATCAAGGTGACGGTAAATATGACTACAGCGCCTGTCTTGTGTGCGTCACATAGTACATAACATATCTGGTGCATGTAACACTGTGTCTAACTTAAGACAATTTCAAGTCACATTCTTAATAAAATAGCATTTGAGGTTAACTCTTCGGTCTGGTAAAAAAGGAGAGTAGGAATGAGAGGAGGAGGAGGAGGAAGAGGAGAAAGAAGAAGAGGAGGAGGAAGAGGACTTGCAATTTCGATAAAATATCACTCAAGCTACATAAATAAAATTACAAAATATTTATAACGTCACCATTCTGAGGGAAGAGCTCTAGAGCAAAGATAAAACACAATATAGATTCCTACAATCATCCTTCTAACATAACAGAGGAAAGAAATGAATTTTAACAAGAAACACGAGGGAATGTACAACATACTAAGAGAACTTTAAATGAAAAGAGACCATAAAAAAAAGGGGGAATTCAACTTTAAATAAACCGGCCCTCCAAGTTCCAAATCGTAATGACCAGATTCTTTATTCACCAACACATCAAAAAAAGTCACTTTTAAGTTTTCATTCAAGAATTAAAATGTTAAAATTTATATAAAAATATGAAGCTGTTTTAGTGCATATTTACACGTTTCAGTGCAGTCTGCAGTGCTTTCTTTTTTCTAAACATTCGAAATTTTAGGTACACAGTGGATAAAGAGCTAAAAGAAAAAACATGAATGCTAACGAAAAACAGTTATTTTCGATCAATAAATTTCTGTTATGAAATCTATTAATCTACTAAGACAAAGTCATTATTAAAAAGCGATACGGAGGGCAGATTGCATGGACTCACATTTTTAAGTCTTCAGATTGAGTTTCTCACGAGAGAATATTGCAGAAACTTCAAAAATATTGGAGGCATCAACGGCAAATTATTACAGTGGCTGAGAGAATTTATATTTAAATAAAATAAATGCGAACAATGATACAAGGTAAAATATCCTATGGGCATGTGTCACTAGCGGGGTTCCACAAGGATCGGTGCTGTCTCCCACAATTTTTTTAATGTTTATAAATGAATTGCTAGAAGGAATTATATGTTATATAAACATAATTTTATTAAAGGTATACAACAGTAACAAGTTGAGGTATAAGACACACGTGCAGCACTTGGGTATCTTTATTGCTGAAACGTTTTGTCTGCGTAGCAGGCTTCTTTAATCGCACATAAAGTTAACTAATACAACTCTTATCAAGACTGAATGCATCAAAACTACCGCTCTAGTTCTATTAAGAGTGAGGCCCTAAACACCTCAAAATCTCAGCTTCAACTTTCTGCAGAATATTCATCACCTCTGTATTCGACGGACAAAGCCTGCCATGCAGGAGAAAATTTTCGGCAATAAAAATACCTAATTGTTGGACAAGTGTCTTGTTCATGTATATAACATGTTCGCAGACACTGCAAATATCCTATGCACTAAGACTTAAAACACTATCTGTACAAGAATACGTGGAGCAAGAGATGAACCATGGAATTTAATGTGGATGAATGTCATGTAATACAAATTAATGGAAGGGAAAAACAGACCACAAATAGAATATAAATTGTGATAATTGTACGCAAAAAAATACATAAATGAAATAGCTAGAAGCTCCTACGCGACGAAGCCCACGTTCAAAATACATATATGGATAGAGAAATGAACAAAAAAAGGTGTGCACAACATACGGTAGAGTAAAGTTGGAATAAGCAACGGTATTACGGCGCTTGTATAAAAGGAAGATCGGTCTATATGAGGAATGGAGACGTAATAATCATATTGAAATTTGTAAAACAATAAGAAAAAATGATAAGGAAGACTTCCTAATTACATCAACTGCCACACCAGGAAGCTATAACTTGAAATGCGAACAAAAAAACAAAGGAAAAGATAGAAGAAAGTTGTTGACGGGAGAGTGGCAGAAGAATGTAAGAGGTTACAAGAGGACGTAGTAAGTGCTGTCACCACTGGGAACTTTAATGGTATTTAACAATAGAATACATATTAAAGACATGACACTACGAGCTTACCTCTGCTTTTGTAGCTATAAATAGATAATATCTGTTGGTGAGTCTCCCTCTAGCACATACATATGGATCAGTCATTACGAACGATCAAATATTAAGACGTTAGTTCCTGCGTCTCGTCCTTTCGTCAGTCGTGATGGGGCGGCTTCTATCGCTCGACACAGAATCAAATTTCTGCAATTTTATCATCCCTGAATATTCGAAAATCCTATAATCGCTTCAACTCTACCCCGACAAGTGTCTCATTTTTTTACACAGTTCTTCGTTACAGTTTCTCAAGTCTCGGACACCGTCTTAGCAGAGGCCTTCGCTCGGCCACACTGACACAGCCTCGACTCCTCAGTAGATAGGAAAGGTGTTCCCTGCATCACTGTATGTGCTTACTGGTACATCTTAAGGTCATACATAAATCCGCCAGTAAATATGACATTTTGATAGACGGTGTAGGAGGAAGGGAAGTTGTTAGGTTATTTTGGTGATGTGTGTGTGTGTGTACTCACCTATTTGTGGTTGCAAGGGTCGATACATAACTCCTGGCCCAGCCTCTTCACTGATCGCTACTAGGTCCTTTCTCTTCCTGCTCCATGAGCTTCATCATACCTCGTCTTAAAACTATGTATGGTTCCTGCTTCCCCTACGTCACTTGCCAGACTGTTCCACTTCCTGACAACTCTATGACTAAAGAAATACTTCCTAACATCTCTTTGACTTATCTGAGTCTTCAACTTCCAATTGTGATCCCTTGCTTCTGTGTCATATCTCTGGAACATCTTGTCTCTGTCCACCTTGTCAATTCCTCGCAGTATTTTGTATGTCCTTATCATGTCTCCCCTAGCCCTCCTGTCCTCCAGTGTCGTCAGGTCGATTTCCTTTAAGCTCTGGGACTAGCCTTGTTGAAAACCTTTGCACCTTCTCTAATTTCTTGACGTGCTTGACCAGGTGTGGGTTCCAAACTGGTGTTGCATACTCTAGTATGGGTCTGACGTACACAGTGTACAGAGTCTTCAACGATTCCTTACTGAGGTATCGGAACGCTATTCTCAGGTTTGCCAGGCGCCCATATGCTGCAGCAGTTAGCTGGTTGATGTGTGCCTCAGGAGATGTGCTCCGTATTATACTCACCCCAAGATCCTTTTCCTTGAGTGAGGTTTGCAGTCTTTGGCTTAGACTATACTCTGTCTGCGGTCTTCTTTGCTCTTTCCCGATCTTCATGACTTTGCATTGTCATTGTGAGTGTGTTAGTTATTTACCATTTTGTCCTAGGCACATGTCGATTAGACACTAGGCCTGTTGTATATGCGTGTGTGTGTGTGTGTGTGTGTGTGTGTGTGTGTGTGTGTGTGTGTGTGTGTGTGTGTGTGTGTGTGTGTGTGGGGCTACGCTGGTCAGAGTCGTAACATTTCAATATCATCCCCCAGGGGATATTTTGAGGAGCGGTGAAAGGCATTGGAAAATGTAAATAAAATGAATAAGATTCCCCCTCTATCTCTTTCCATCCCTTCCCTCCATCTAGCGGTCACTAGACCCCGATAACTGGGCTCTAGCTCCGGTAGGCTACGAGATGCTGACAGTCTTCTCCTAACTACCCGGCAAACGACCCAACTGGTGGTTGTCGTCCGGGTAACGAGGCGGGTCTATCCGCCCGTCACTGTAAGAGGAACACAAAAGGGTTCCTCTTCCTTTTCTTCCTCTTCTTTCCGTTCCATCGTGTTGGCGTATTGATACCTCGGCCGCTGCCGACCGCCCACCCACCCACCAACCACCCGCCCACCCCTCAACGTAGCTTATCAACCATTATAAGATCACATCACCCGTGAGCGCCACCCGTCCCGCCACCCCTACCCGCCCACACACCCGAAAGCTCGTTTACGAGCTCTCCACCCCACCCACGCGGCCGCCCACCCGCCCGCCCACATACCCCCCTGTATGGTGTCAGTCACACTGATGTCAGTCAACACTGTGTGGTGTCAGTCACACTGTGGGTCTCCTCCATCATTCTGACTCCCCTTCATTATTCTGGGTCTCCTCCATAATTCCGGGTCTCCATCATTCTTGGTCTCCATCATTCTAAGTCCCCTCCATCATTCTTGGTCTCCATCATTCTGAGTCTCCTCCATCATTCTTGGTCTCCATCATTCTGAGTATCTTCCATCATTCTTGGTCTCCATCATTCTGAGTCTCCTCCATCATTCTGGGTCTCCATCATTCTGGGTCTCCATCATTCTGGGTCTCCATCATTCTGAGTCTCCTCCATCATTCTTGGTCTCCATCATTCTGGGTCTCCTCCATCATTCTGGGTCTCCTCCATTATTCTAGGTCTCCATCATTCTGGACCTCTTTCCTCATGTCATGGAAAGATAATTGAAAGGAAGGAGGGAGGCAAATCAATGGTCAGCTCCATTAGGTTCCATGGTTCTCCTCTACGTGAAACATAAACGTTTCCTTCATGCACTGAACGTCCATTCATTAGCAGTAAAAAAAAGGACTTAGGGTCAGCCATTGGTGTGGTCGATCCTGGGAAAAATTGACTAATTTGCCAGAACTGCTCTCATGACAAGGGCTTCAGTAAAAATGTCACTAGATGTCAGCTATTGGTCTGTCATCCTGTTGGACTTATAGAAATAACTAATTTGCATTATTATGCTTAATACTATTATTATACGAGACCGTCACTGAGTAGCTTTTGGTTATCTGACCTTGACGCTCTTCCACAATTGAAGCTTTACCGTCCACCACTTTTATAAATGTGCCTTATAATTATTACTACATTTTGATAAATTTATTAAGGAAGTAATACCGAGAATTAAGAGTTGATGATAATATGACTCTTGAACGAGAAGGAAGAGAGGGAGGGAGCGAGGAAGTTACTGAATGAAAAGTATAACGATGGAAGGGAGAAGAGGGAGGGAGGGGAATTACAAAGAGGGAATAATTAGTAAGGCGGGTACTGAAAGAATGGGAGGGAAGGAGGGAGTGGTGAAGGGGAAGGAGTTACCAGAAAGAAGGAAGAAATGGGAAGGAAAAAACAATAAGGAAAAAGGCCTCTGAGTGAGACTCATTAACGATATGGAGGACCACACACACACACACACACGATAACGACATATAAAATTGACAAGGTGGACAGAGACAGGATATTCCAGAGATGGGACACAGAAACAAGGGGTCACAATTGGAAGTTGAAAACTCAGATGATTCAAAGAGATGTTAGGAAGTATTTCTTCAGTCACAGAGTGGTCAGGAAGTGGAATAGTTTGGGAAGCGATGTAGTGGAGGCAGGATCCATTCATAGCTTTAAGAAGAGGTATGATAAAGCTCATAGCGCAGGGAGAGTGACCCAGTAGAGGCCAGTGAAGAGGCGGGGCCAGGAGCTATGAATCGACCCCTGCAAGCACAACTAGGTGAGTACAACTAGGTGAGTATACACACGCACACACACACACAGCAGTAAAAGCCAAATACGACTCAAAACTGCAGTAATGTCACATCAGTAGAGAGACGATGATAAGTGATCTTGTAACAAGTCAAAATGGAATGGGGAGAGCAAAGAATGACAATGTAAAGAGGTAACGAGAAATGACAAGGTAGTTTGTCAAGGGCTAACGAGGAATAATGATTAAGCTGCAAATCTCGCAGGGAGGAAGTCCAGAGGTTAGCAAAGTATCGAGGATATTTCCAGAGCAAACATAAATTGAATAACATCTGCAACCAATGCGTGTTTGGTGAATAGAACAATCATTTTAAGGACTCTCATCAGAATCATTAATGAGCCTATATATGACATATGTAAGGCCTATCATGGAGTAGGCAGCACCAGCCTGGCATCACACCTGATGAAGCATGTCAAGAAACTGGAAAAAGTACAGAGGTTTGCAACTAGACTAGTCTTGGATCTAAGGAGACTGATCTATAAAGAAAAACTAAAGAAATTCATCATAATGACATGAGAAGATAGAGGAACCAGATGAATATGATACTAACGTACAGAATACTCGGAAGACCTGATAAGGTAGACAGATAAACCACACAAGTGGCGAGAAACGGGTACATGAGAGCACAGTACAGTCACAAGCTAAAGACAGATGAGCCACAGCGATCTTAGGGAGAATTTCTTCAGCCACAAGATGGTCAGAAAGTGAAATGACCCTGAATGAAGAAATAATAAAAGTAGACTCCATACATAGCTCTAAGAATAAGTACGAGAGGGCCCATGAAGCTAGGAAGGAATCAACGCATCAACGGCAAGTTAAGAGGCAGGGCCATGAGCTGAGACTCAATTTCTGTAACTAAGTCACCATAACGCAGTGGAGGGGTTTGAACAATCTGAGTGCCTGACAAAAAAATAAATTTATTTATCTGCCTCGGCATAAACAGTGGAGATATTTCCTCTTTCGTCAAAATTTACTGTGACTAATAACCTATGATGTGGTGAATTGTGGATATAATTTGGACTGCAACAAATGGAGCGCAAAGTATTTTCATTATATTGTGATTAGGACATCAGCATTATGAAAGCAAATTAGTCATGATAGCAGCAAATTGGTATTGATATTAGGAAATTGTTCACACAGCTGAAAATTGGTAATGATGGCAGTGAATTAATGATAGTGTTAGCGGTTTTTATGTTAAAAGTATTGAATAACTCAACGATTCTTGCGCTTTGTAAATCATACAACTCAAAACACACATCCCACACCACACACCAAATACATACACTCATACACACGCCACAGACACGTACGCAAACACACCACACAACGACATACATATACATACACACACACACACACACACCACTTAACGACATAGACATACCACATACATATACGCACACCACACACACACAAAACGACATACACACACAAACACACCACATACATACACACATACGCCACACACACACACATTATAGACACACACATGCACACAACACACACACACAGTCAACACAACAGTGTCTGACAGCTCCTTCGAAATGAGTTGAACACATGAGAAGTGGGAAGCAGAGTGAAGAAGAGAGAAGTGGGAAGCAGAGTGAAGAAGAGAGAGGAAGTGGGAAACAGAGTGAAGAGAGAGAGAAGTGGGAAGCAGAGTGAAGAAGAGAGAAGTGGGAAGCAGAGTGAAGAAGAGAGAAGTGGGAAGCAGAGTGAAGAAGAGAGAGTGAAGAATGTGAAAAGAGAGAAGTGGGAAGCAGAGAAGAAGAAAGGTGGAACACAGAATCCTCCAGATTGAAGTAACCAGACAAAACACCTTCCGGAAAGGTGGGAAACAGCAAATTTCCTTCCAGTATTGAAGCAACTGGACAGACATACAAAACTGAACTACAGGTCGGGAGATTTAATGTGCGTACTACAGTGCGTGCGTGTGTGTGTGTATGTGTGCGTGTGTGTGTGTATATGTATGCGTGTGGGTACTCACCTAATTGTGGTTGCAGGGGTCGAGACTCAGCTCCTGGCCCCGCCTCTTCACTGATCGCTACTGGGTCCTCTCCCTGCTCCATGAGCTTTATCATACCGCGTCTTAAAACTATGTATGGTTCCTGCCTCCACTACATCACTTGCTAGACTATTCCACTTCCTGACAACTCTATGGCTGAAGAAATACATCCTAACATCCCTTTGACTCATCTGAGTCTTCAACTTCCAATTGTGACCCCTTGTTTCTGTGTCCCCTCTCTGGAACATCCTGTCTCTATCCACCTTGTCTATTCCACGCAGTATTTTGTATGTCATTATCATGTCTCCCCTAACCCTCCTGTCCTCCAGTGTTGTCAGGCCGACTTCCCTTAACCTTTCTTCGTAGGACATTCCCCTTAGCTCTGGAACTAACCTTGTCGCAAACCTTTGCACTTTCTATAATTTCTTGACGTGCTTGACCAGGTGTGGGTTCCAAACTGTTGCTGCATAGTCTAGTATGGGCCTGACGTACACAGTGTACAGTGTCTTGAACGATTCCTTACTGAGGTATCGGAACACTATTCTCAGGTTTGCCAGGCGCCCATATGCTGCAGCAGTTATCTGGGTGATGTGTGCTTCCGGAGACGTGCTCGGTGTTATACTCACCCCAAGATCTTTCTCCTTGAGCGAGGTTTGCAGTCTTTGGCCACCTAGCCTATACTCTGTCTGCGGTCTTCTTTGCTCTTCCCAGATCTTCATGACTTTGCATTTGGTGGGGTTAAATTCGAGAAGCCAGTTGCTGGACCAGGTGTCCAGCATGTCCAGATCTCTTTGAAGTCCTGCTTGGTCCTCATCCGATTTGATTCTCCTCATTAATTTCACATCATCTGCGAACGTGTGTGTGTGTGTGTGTGTGTGTGTGTGTGTATATGTGTGAGAACATCACACCATCATAACCGCCTCCCTCCCCCGGTCTCCAAGCTGTCGTTCCCTCACCACAACCGCCTCCCTCCCCCGGTCTCCAAGCTGTCGTTCCCTCACCACAACCGCCTCCCTCCCCGGTCTCCAAGCTGTCGTTCCTTCACCACAACCGCCTCCTTCCCCGGTCTCAAGCTGTCGTTCCCTCACCACAACCGCCTCCCTCCCCGGTCTCCAAGCTGTCGTTCCCTCACCACAACCGCCTCCCTCCCCGGTCTCCAAGCTGTCGTTCCCTCACCACAACCGCCTCCCTCCCCCGGTCTCCAAGCTGTCGTTCCCTCACCACAACCGCCTCCCTCCCCCGGTCTCCAAGCTGTCGTTCCCTCACCACAACCGCCTCCCTCCCCCGGTCTCCAAGCTGTCGTTCCCTCACCACAACCGCCCTCCCCCGGTCTCCAAGCTGTCGTTCCCTCACCACAACCGCCTCCTCCCCGGTCTCCAAGCTGTCGTTCCCTCACCACAACCGCCTCCCTCCCCCGGTCTCCAAGCTGTCGTTCCCTCACCACAACCGCCTCCCTCCCCCGGTCTCCAAGCTGTCGTTCCCTCACCACAACCGCCTCCCTCCCCCGGTCTCCAAGCTGTCGTTCCCTCACCACAACTGCGACAATCACCATCATCGCTACCAATCGCTCGTTCTCCGCGTTAATTTAACCAATCAACTCACATTTACGCCGGCATTCACCTAGGCACCGCGCTGGTGGAGGCTGGAACCACATCCCCACCCACTCACCTCAGACGCTGTCAATTGCAATACCAAGAAGTCCTAAGAAGAGTATTAATAACACGGGAGGAGAGTGTTATGTAGCTCTGATGAGGTACAAACACACACTCTTGTGCTTCACTTACCTCCTTTGTGGAGTCCCTTTCACCGTGTGAGTTTTCCTCGTGGTTATCTGGGCACTTTTAATATTATGACCCTTCAGGAAGGCTCAATCATGCTGCTGAAGGGCTCTTAATCCAAGGAATTCAAGATACACCCCACCCTTCCTTCTCCAGATCAAATCTTATTAAATCAAATTCCACAGTCACTGATAGCCTCTCAGTGAAAATAATAATACTAATAATAATAATAATAATAATAATAATAATAATTAATAATATTAACATTATTATTATTACTCAACAGCCGTCTCGCACCAAGGTATGTGACCTGGAAAAGAAGAAACTTTCACTGTCATTCGTTCAATCAGTGTCTTGCCAGAAGTATGCTGACATTACACCTCAGATGAACCACACACCAGCTGGTGTCACACCTTCCCCACACACCAGCTGGTGTCACACTTTCCCCACACACCAGCTGGTGTAACACCTTCCCCACACACCAGCTGGTGTCACACCTTCCCCATACACCAGCTGGTGTCACATTCCCCACACACCAGCTGGTGTCACACCTTCCCCACACACCAGCTGGTGTCACACCTTCCCCACACACCAGCTGGTGTCACACCTTCCCCACACATAAGATGGTGTCACACCTTCCCCACACACCAGTTGGTGTCACACCTTCCCCACACACCAGCTGGTGTCACCCTTCCCCACACATCAGATGGTGTCACACCTTCCCCACACACCATCTGGTGTCACACCTTCCCCACACACCAGCTGGTGTCACACCTTCCCCACACACCAGCTGGTGTCACACCTTCCACATCAGATGGTGTCACACTTCCACACCCGCTGGTGTCACACCTTCCCCACACACCAGCTGGTGTCACACCTTCCCCACACACCAGCTGGTGTCACACCTTCCCCACACACCAGCTGGTGTCACACCTTCCCCACACACCAGCTGGTGTCACACCTTCCCCACACACCAGCTGGTGTCACACCTTCCCCACACACCAGCTGGTGTCACACCTTCCCCACACCAGCTGGTGTCACACCTTCCCCACACATAAGATGGTGTCACACCTTCCCCACACACCAGTTGGTGTCACACCTTCCCCACACACCAGCTGGTGTCACACCTTCCCCACACATCAGATGGTGTCACACCTTCCCCACACACCAGCTGGTGTCACACCTTCCCCACACACCAGCTGGTGTCACACCTTCCCCACACACCAGCTGGTGTCACACCTTCCCCATACGTACCAGCAAGACTCCTACTGCCTCTTGTTTACTTTTTCACCCTCTGCCAGACGTACTACAAACTTATTAAAAGTTTGTAGTACATCTATTATCTATACTGCGTATCCTCCTCCTCCGTAAATTGTTACGTTCTCTCTCTATAAATTCTCATGTGTATTTAGTTACCATTCATTAGTTCTACGTATCCATACCTACTCTAACAAGATTGATCTTTTTATACTCCTCTTCCATACCTTTTTTTATTAGGTAATTTCTATTTTTTTGTAGGAGATATTACAGTAGAGGCAAACTCGTCCACACAATGATGCTAAGACGGTGGATTCCGAAGGAATTACATGTGTGATTGTCCAGAAGACACAGCGTCTTTAAAGTTAACTTGATAGACGTTCTTCAGAGACTGATCACTGGGAACAAGCCGACACAACGCTGCTTTAAGTTTCATTTTTTTTAGCGTGGGTTGTTTGTGGACTGTTCCAGCCATGGTACTATGGGTTGTTTGTGGACTGTTCCAGCCATGGTACTGTGGGTTGTTTTTGGACTGTTCCAGCCATGGTACTATGGGTTGTTTTTGGTCTGTTCCAGCCATGGTACTATGGGTTGTTTGTGGACTGTTCCAGCCATGGTACTGTGGGGTGTTAGTGAGTTGTTCCATCCATGGTATTGTAGGTTACTTGCAAACTGCTCCATCCATGGTACTATAAGTTTTATTCTTCACAAGGCCGTAATATGCGCCGGATAATTACTCCGGGATGGAAGGATGGGTAGTGTGCCTGGAGTCTGCGGCACTCCTTGCGTTAAATGGAATGGCACAATCAGCTGCCGACGGGCCGCATGCGGCTCTGAAGTAGCACACCTGCGGCCCGCCATGTCTTACGTAAAAAATGAATGAAACTCTTGAAAACATCAGATTGACTTACAATGCAATATATCAGAGCAGCTAAAACAACGTCTACAAGAATTCATGTGTTTTCCTCGGGAGATGAAAACAAACTTAGTTTGTTTCACTACTTTACTGTCTTAGGTACGTAAGATTTGTCAGGAAACAGGACAAGTTTCCTGACGCGGGTCTTAATCATATCATGACCAGCAGCTGGAGGTTTTGGTCATCTGACCGAGGCCTTCCACTGTCTTACCTGTCCACCCTTTTAAAAATTATGGTTATGATTATAACCATTTTTGATTACTGTGTGTCAACTTTCCAGTATAATTTTGAGTTTCTTCATTCACAACTTCAAAATGAACTAGGTCATTTTTCAACACATTAAAATATTCTTGGAAAAAAAAAATGTGAATTACAAAGCTTAGAACTAGTAACAGCCAGGTTGACCAGGTCCTGATCCACCACGAGGCCTGGTCATAGACCGGGTCGCGGGGGCATTGACCCCCGGAATATCCTCTAGGTATACAAGAAAGACTACAATCCTTCATAGTATTTTGGAGTCATCAAGAAAATCCCGAAATATTTGTAAATGCTGAGCAATACTTCTCTGAGTCGCCTGATGACACTGAACAAGAAGCCTAGTGAGAATTTTATTAACTTTCAGAATTACATGACTGACTCAAAGTTTATGGGAAGTAACTGGGTTATACCAGCTGAGAGCTGAGAGCTGAGAGCTTGCTTCAAGATCAGCATTCACGTTTCCATAAAACTGCTGCTGTTTATGCTTGCTCGTCTGGCTTCCACTTACATCTAAGAGCAAACATTCACTCTCTGGAATCTCGCAAAGTTAAACATTCGCAATGGACTTAATAACGACAATTTACACTCACTCTTAAAAAAGTTTGATCCCATCAAAAAACTTGTTTCAGAAACACAGTGCCAGAAACAGTACCAGAAGCAGTACCAGATGCACAGTGCCAGAAACAATACCAGATACACAGTGCCAGAAAGAATACAAGAAGCAGTACTAGATGTTCAGTGCCAGAAAGAATACCAGAAGCACAGTGCCAGAAACAATACCAGAAGCACAGTGGCAGAAACAATATCAAATGCACAGTGGCAGAAACAATACCAGAAGCAGTACCAGATGCTCAGTGCCAGAAAGAATACCAGAAGCAGTTAGTTACCATTTTGTCCTAGGCACATGTCGATTAGACACTAGGCCTGTTGTATGTGTGTATATGTGTGTGTGTAAGGAAACACTTCGAAATGTTTCGGCCCCGCCGGGAATTGAACCCGGGCCCTCCGTGCATGAAGCAAGAGCGCTAGCCACCATGCCATCGGGGCGTGTATAGCAGTACCAGATGCTCAGTGTCAGAAATAGTACCAGATGCACAGTGCCAGAAACAGTACCAGATACACAGTGCCAGAACCAATACTAGATGCACAGTGCCAGAAAGAATACCAGAAGCAGTACCAGATACTCAGTGTCAGAAAGAATACCAGAAGCAGTACCAGATGCTCAGTGATAGAAAGAATACCAGAAGCAGTAACAGATGCTCAGTGCCAGAAACAATACCAGAAGCACAGTGCCAGAAACAATACCATAAGCACAGTGCCAGAAATAATACCAGATGCACAGTGCCAGAAACAATACCAGAAGCAGTACCAGATGCACAGTGCCAGAAAGAATACCAGAAGCACAGTGCCAGAAAGAATACCAGAAGCATAGTGCCAGAAAGAATACCAGAAGTATAGTGCCAGAAAGAATACCAGAAGCATAGTGGCAGACACAGTACCAGAAACACTGTGCCACAAAGAATACCAGAAGCATAGTTCCAGAAAGAATACCAAAAGCATAGTTCCAGAAAGAATACCAGAAGCATAGTTCCAGAAAAAATACCAGAAGTATAGTGCCAGAAAGAATACCAGAAGCATAGTGCCAGAAAGAATACCAGAAGCATAGTGCCAGAAAGAATACCAGAAGCATAGTTCCAGAAAAAATACCAGAAGCATAGTGGCAGAAAGAATACCAGAAGCATAGTGGCAGAAAGAATACCAGAAGCATAGTGGCAGAAAGAATACCAGAAGCATAGTGCCAGAAAGAATACCAGAAGCATAGTGCCAGAAACAGTACCAGAAACACAGTGTGAGAAAGAATACCAGAAGCATAGTGCCAGAAAGAATACCATAAGCACAGTGCCAGAAACAATGCCAGAAGCACAGTGCCAGTAACAGTACCAGAAGCACAGAGCCAGAAACACAGTGTCAGAAACAATAGAAGATGCACAGTGCCAGAAACAATACAAGAACACAATGCCAGAAACAATACAAGAAGCACAGTGCCGAAACAGTACCAGAAGCACAGAGCCAGAAACACAGTGTCAGAAACAATACAAGAAGCACAGTGCCAGAAACAATACAAAACACAATGCCAGAAACAATACAAGAAGCATAGTGCCGAAACAACCACACAGACAGAACCAGTGCAGAAACAATAGAAGCACAGTGCCAGAAACAATACAAGAAGCACAGTGCAGAAACATACAAGAAGCACAGTGCCAGAAACAATACAAGAAGCACAGTGCCAGAAACAATACAAGAAGCACAGTGCCAGAAACAATACAAGAAGCACAGTGCCAGAAACAATACAAGAAGCACAGTGCCAGAAACAATACAAGAAGCACAGTGCCAGAAACAATACAAGAAGCACAGTGCCAGAAACAATACAAGAAGCACAGTGCCAGAAACAATACAAGAAACACAGTGCCAGAAACAATACAATAAGAACAGTGCAAGAAACAATACAAGAAGCACAGTGCCAGAAACAATACAAGAAGCACAGTGCTAGAAACAATACAAGACGCACAGTGCCAGAAACAATACAAGAAACACAGTGCCAGAAACAATACAATAAGAACAGTGCCAGAAACAATACAAGAAGCACAGTGTCAGAAACAATACAAGTAGCACAGTACCAAAAACAATACAAGAAGCACAGTGCCAGAAATAATACAAGAAGCACAGTGCCAGAAACAATACAAGAAGCACAGTGCCAGAAACAATACAAGAAGCACAGTGCCAGAAACAATACAAGAAACACAGTGCCAGAAACACAAGAAGCACAGTGCCAGAAACAATACAAGAAGCACAGTGCCAGAAAAAATACAAGAAACACAGTGCCAGAAACAATACAATAAGAACAGTGCAAGAAACAATACAAGAAGCACAGTGCCAGAAACAATACAAGAAGTACAGTGCTAGAAACAATACAAGAAGCACAGTGCCAGAAACAATACAAGAAACACAGTGCCAGAAACAATACAATAAGAACAGTGCCAGAAACAATACAAGAAGCACAGTGCCAGAAACAATACAAGTAGCACAGTACCAAAAACATACAAGAAGCACAGTGCCAGAAACAATACAAAAGCACATGCAGAAACAATACAGAAGCACAGTGCCAGAAACAATACAAGAAACACAGTGCAGAAACAATACATAAGAACAGTGCAGAAACAATACAAGAAGCACAGTGCCAGAAACAATACAAGAGCACAGTGCTAGAAACAATACAGAAGCACAGTGCCAGAAACAATACAAGAAGCACAGTGCCAGAAACAATACAGAAGCAAGTGCCAAACAATCAAGAAGCACAGTGCCAGAAACAACACAAAACATGCCAGAAATCATAAAGGTACATGCCAGAACAATCAGAAACACGTGCAGAAACAAAACAATAAGAAAGTGCAAAAACATACAAGAGCACAGTGCCAGAAACATCAAAACTGATTGTGCTAGAAATATTACAAGAGTACAGTTGGGTAAAAGTACAGAAGTAACAGTGCAGGAAACAATACAAGACGCACAGTGCCAAGCTACTACGAAAAGCACAGTGCAAGTTACATACAGAGCTTTCAGTGCCAGAAACAATACAAGAAGCAAGTTCTAGAATACATTAATAAGCAATGTGCCAAAACTAATAAAAAGCCATTGAATGAAACAATACAAGAAGCACAGTGCCAGACAACAACAAGAAACAGTGCCAGAAACACACAAGAAACAGTGCTAGAAACAATACAAGAGATCTAACAGTGCCAGAAACAATACAAGAAGCACAGTGCCAGAAACAATACAAGAAGCACAGTGCCAGAAACAATACAAGAAGCACAGTGCCAGAAACAATACAAGAAGCACAGTGCCAGAAACAATACAAGAAGCACAGTGCCAGAAACAATACAAGAAGCACAGTGCCAGAAACAATACAAGAAGCACAGTGCCAGAAACAATACAAGAAGCACAGTGCCATGAGAACACAATGAGAATTCACAATAGTTAATGTATATAGTTTATTCTCACTGTATAAACATATATAAGACTAAATAAAATCTACTATAAACTCGGTACAAGCGCTGAGAGCTTATTGAATGTTATCAGCGTAGTTTTATTATCGGTCAAACATTCGAATATATGATTTAAGTCTGACACAAAACAGTTGAATTCTCATAAATGTTACGGCGCCGCTCATAACTGATTGTTCAGTCGACAATATTGATCAAGTGTGTTGGGTAAAAGGACAGAGATGTAACTAATGTGGCATTTTATTGTGGCAACGTTTCGCTCTCCAGTCGCTTTGTCAAGCTCCTCGAGAGCGAAAAGTCTCTTCATCTAGTGTGGCAAAGTTTCGCCCTGCAGGAGCGTGTTATAGGTGTTCTTTCACCTATAACATTTTGTGGGTAATTCTACCGACATTAGCATTAATTTAACGTGATGCGCGGCATCACCTTAAATTAAATAATACTCATGGAATGGAAAAAAAACACACGAGACAGCTTAGGATTCTAACGTGACAGCTTAGGATTCTAACGTGACAGCTTAGGATTCTAACGTGACAGCTTAGGATTCTAACGTGACAGCTTAGGATTCTAACGTGACAGCTTAGGATTCTAACGTGACAGCTTAGATTCTAACGTGACAGCTTAGGATTCTAACGTGACAGCTTAGGATTCTAACGTGACAGCTTAGGATTCTAACGATCAAGTAGCTTAGGATTCTAACGTGACAGCTTAGGATTCTAACGTGACAGCTTAGGATTCTAACGTGACAGCTTAGGATTCTAACGTGACAGCTTAGGATTCTAACGTGACAGCTTAGGATTCTAACGTGACAGCTTAGGATTCTAACGTGACAGCTTAGGATTCTAACGTGACAGCTTAGGATTCTAACGTGACAGCTTAGGATTCTAACGTGAAAGCTTAGGATTCTAACGTAATAGCTTAGGATTCTAACGTGACAGCTTAGGATTCTAACGTAATAGCTTAGGATTCTAACGTGACAGCTTTGGATTCTAACATGTAATTAGTAAAACTAAGAGACAATACACAGCCTACAACTGCTTTCTGCTTGACTGTAAAAAATTCCCATTATCTACTGTATATAACGGCCAACGTTCCAGCTACGTCATACCTACCACTGTGAGAGCAGAATGTGGTGTTGCTTTATTATTTCTTACACTTCGTTAACGTTTGCTAGATTGTTTTTAACGTTTCTTCGTGTTCTGAAACGTTTTCTAGTATTTTTAACGTTTCCTCTTTTGGCATTCACTGACACTTGCTACCTCTTGTGAGGCTTACTGCTTCCTCTATAGGCACTGCTTCTTACTGTTCCTCTATAGGTACTCTTCTTTTTTGTTCCTCAATTGGTACTCACTTCCTGGTCAATATATAAGTACTTTCTGCTCCTCTACAGGTATTCACTTCATGTTCCTCTATAAGTACTATCTCTCTCTCTCTCTCTCTCTCTCCTCTCTCTCTCTCTCTCTCTCTCTCTGTTACGGGTATACCCTTGACCAATATTTTATATTGTGTGTATTTTTATCATAATGGTATATTGGAGATATTTCCGTTATTAGCTAAATCGAAAATGTCTTACTTTATACTATTATTTGATTTAGCTATGTTTTAGGTAGGATGTTACATTGTAATTTTATGTTTTACAATGTTAAAGTTTTACTGTGCCGGTCATGTAGTGGGAGACCACTAGTCATACTCCCGGTTACTTGTTTACGTACCAGCCGGCCTCCCCCCTCTGTCACGTGACCGACCTAACTTGAGCTTACCACACCGTGGTATTGGCAGTAGGTTCACACATCCACTCCTGACCAGGAGTATGTTCACTGACTTTCACAAGAGTAGTCATACGCTCTTTGGAGTAGGCTTGGGAAGTTATTCCTCCTTTAAGAGGGTTTGTTAAGTCTCTAGTATGGTGTGAAAATTGTCTATTCATCCACGACGTACGGTGATAGCTTGTATTAGCAGAGCTTTGGTCAGTATTCAGAATTATTGTCTCAAGAAAATGTATTTGATGTTTCAATTGATATTTTATACTTCTCTGCCTTTATTGAGGCATTGGTCTCAGTTATTGTATGGCGAAACGTTGATGTGAAATATTGTTTGTATGAAACTCATGTCATTGAGTATGAATATTGTACAGAAACAAGTACAGTCATATATCGACTTTTTTCGAATAAAGTGTATCATGATTTATTACACTGCAAGAGAGAACTTTATACCATACACTGAATAATTATATGAATTCTTTTATATTAAATTTCTCAAATTTTACTTGCTTGGGTCAATCTCCTAAAAACTTACCCTAATACTATAATGATTTTCACTAACGATGAAACAATCAAAGCTTAATTAAATAACTTGTTACGACGGGGCAAAACAGGCTAATAAATGAGGCCCTGATCGTAACAAATGGGGGCCTCTGTCCGGGAGGTTTGATCCGAGGTAAATGGAGATATGATCTAAAATCTCTTAGGCGATATTATCATTCTTGTTGTGAACTTATTTTCATAATGTCAGGATCATCTGAGGCTCAAGTACACCTTCATGCAGAAGTTCTAAACCATCAGATAGGGGAGCTAGGTCTCAACTTTATACTTGACCGTCTGTACAGAGAAGTCTCTAGAATGGGAAGTTGCTAACTTGTGTTTGTCTCCCAGCAAGGATGGCTATTGATGTTTGGCTCTCACTTACCACTCACCCAGAAGATAAGCAACCACAGGGTATAAGTAACTATGTCTCTTCCCCTTTTGCTTTTGGTATTGGCGACACCATTATTGGGTAGAGTGAAAGGATTGAATTTGGCGAGTTCTTGGTAGATGTCTCCCTTTACAGTTGGAGCTCTGGTGATTGATTTGTCTCCCTCTCTGTTGTTGGACATTCCTCGCAGTACCTGTAACCTAGTTTCCTGAGTATCCACATGACGGGAGTTAGCATGGTTGGTGCTGTTGTTTTCGCCCTTAGTATTAAGGCCAAGAATCTTTCAGTCATTTTGTGAGTCACTGCTGTCCTGGGACAAAGTATATCATTCTAGTTGGTACCGTGTGTTGAAAGAAAACAAGTTAGTGATGACATTTTGGAACAGAACCTACTCTCCGGTTCCTTAATGTTCGTTGCAGATTAATGTGGACTTCATTAATCTGTTCTGCAGCCTTGCTGTTGGCAATGTTGGCTCAGCTACTGTTCTAGCTGTTAATGCTGGTGCCTCTGTGCGATTTCTGCATATAGAAATCTTTGTAGAGCTGTTGTTCTTATTGTCTGTATTGCAGACATTAAAAGCTAATATGAGAAGCAAAACTCATATTTGTTCAAGCTTTTATGGAAACAGTGTGTGGTATGAGATTAGGACCTATGGTCCTCCTGAACGAGTGTTCAGCGGAGATGAGTAAAAAAAAAACTAAGAGCTACTCTTATAGAGAGAAGTCAGGGTGATATGTTAGTCACAGGTGACATGTTAGTCTTGGGTGATACTATACAGAATTCTTCAAAGGAATTCGCCTAAGGAAGTAGTAAAGAATGTCAAACTACTGTCAAAGAGACATTAACAAGTGCTCTTGACAGGATGTTTAAGCCAGAAAAGTCACTGGTTGAGTCGGACTTGTCAGAGGAACTTATGGCAAGCGACATGTGTTTTCTCGTATTGCTTTCCTCATGTGTGAGCCAGCGATTGTTTTCCTGTCTGTTATTGTCTGAATCGTTGCTTCAGCAACTGGTGTTGTGACTCAGTTATGAGGACGCTTAGAGAAGCGGCTCGTCTGAACCTTAGACATGCTTTGAAAACTACGGTTTTCTCGCCATATTGTCTCGTGCTGCTGCATTTCTTCTGAGTATCTCGTTTGGAACTCCTTCGTCGCCTGGAAGAAGTCATTTTGGAGGTGTTCATGTCCAGTAGACTGACATGAATGTAGAGACGCGACCGACACTTCAGGAAGAGTCAGATGCTCTTCGTATTTACTTCAAGACGTTGTTGTTCGTGATGCCTGAGTATAGGTTTCACTCCCAGCATTAGTGTTTTCTGCATGCTTCCTGACACACTAGTCTCTATGCTACAAGCTAGTCCCTGAGCAGAAGTTGGTATACTTCTGACACACTAGCCTCTATAGTACAAACTAGTCCCTGAGCAGGAACCTGCCTTCGCCTCCTGACATACTAGCCTGACAAACTAGTCCCTGAGCAGGAGTCAGCATATACTTCTGACACACTAGCCTCTATATTACAAGCTAGTCCCTGAGCAAAAGTTGGTATACTTTTGACACACTAGCCCCTGTTTAATAAGCTAGTCCCTGAGCAGAAGTCTGCATCCGTCTGACATACTAGTCTGACAAACTAGTCCCTGAGCAGACGTCTGCTTATTTTTCCACTAAACTGGTGAGTATTGGAGCAGAATTTGATTGACGGTTCTGCCTTGTAAGTCTGGTGCGGATGACACTGATGGAGCTGTGTCATGAGTATAAGTCAGCGCACTTCTGACATACTGGCCTGACAAACTAGTCCCTGAGCAGAGGTCTGCTGGTACTTCCGCCAGATTGGTATATGGTGAGTCTCTTGAGTAGAAAATGGCTGTATGCTGCACGTGCATAAAAGGTTTCAGAAGATTAAGGTGAGGCGCGTTTGTGTGAAAGGCAACGCTGCCCCCACCTGGGTTCATCTTCCATTTGTTTCGTCATCACCCTCGTCTGTGTTCATCGCTGTGTTGGCGCCGTGTTCTTGGTTGCACGTACGCCACTGTTCAACAGTGTCTGGCCCACAGTTTGTGGCCCGTTTGTATAAAAGGCTTCGGCAGTTGATGCTTAGCCGACTGTTCAAATCACCCTGACTGTTTCTGACTTCAGTAAACTTCATCGAGATAGCGTTTTGATTGAACATGTGTTAATTATATGTTCATCATGTATCTGCTGGTGTCAACTTTTAGTGTTTAGCAAACGGTTGCTATTTAGAAAATTATTATTGAAAAGAATTTCAAGAGGTAATGTCTGTGGTGTCACAACCTCTTTACTTTTCCGGTCTTGGAGCAGTGTGGTGAGCTCCCACTACCGGACCCTCTCACTTCTTCAGTGCTCTAGAGGAAAGTGCTGGTGTTGACTAGGCGACATTATTCGTCTATGATGCTAGCAAGACTCAGCAATGGTAATCCTGAGTCTGACGCTTGGAGCTTCTGCCGTTTCTGCACTGTGAGTTTAACAAGATGTGGTGGATAGCGGTCCGTTGTCAGTGTTTCAACGTTCTACTATTGTTCAAGACTTGTCATGATAGTTGCAGAAGGAATCCCGCTCCTTCTCGTAGAGCTGGTGGAGGTCCAGTCTTCACTCAGATTCTGGTTAGTTTTCTTCCACTTGGTATATGGTCAGGTACTGGTGCTACAAGTGCACCTCCCTCGTAGTGTTGTGTGGTCTGTCAGTAAACGTTTCCTCATGGTCGAGGTCCAAGAGCTTGTCTGTGGGTGACTGCTCTTGTGTAGTCTTTAAGTTTGTACTTTATTTTGTTGAAATCGAGTTGATGTCCATCCGACCTGAGCTGTCGAGTGACCCCCCCCCCCCTTCCTACACACACAAACCATGTTTTTTGTCTATACCTTCAACTTGTATCATAAGCTCAAGTTAGGTCGGTCACGTGACAGAGGGGGAAGGCCGGCTGGTACGTAAACAAGTAACCGGGAGTATGACTAGTGGTCTCCCACTACATGACCGGCACAGTAAAACTTTAACATTGTAAAACATAAAATTACAATGTAACATCCTACCTAAAACATAGCTAAATCAAATAATAGTATAAAGTAAGACATTTTCGATTTAGCTAATAACGGAAATATCTCCAATATACCATTATGATAAAAATACACACAATATAAAATATTGGTCAAGGGTATACCCGTAACACTCTCTCTCTCTCTCTCCCCGTTCCTCTATAAGAGCTCTCTCCGTGTCTGCTCGTTTACAGGTACTCTCTCCCTTCCTATTCGTGTATAGGTAGTCCCCTCCCTCCCAGCAGGACCTGCCTCTCGTGGTAAATGTAGCAGGGGTCCCACATCTCTTGTATCAGTCTCCCATCATGTCCTTGAGATGGTTCCCCTACTTCACCTGAATTATCTCTCCTTGTGAGCCTCCTGACCCTGTCCGACACACACCTCTCTCTCTCTCTGGATGCTGCAGCACCCCAACAGCAGCCAGCAATCCAGTAGCAGCAGCAGCCAGCAATCCAGCAGCAGCAGCAGCAGCAGCCAGCAATCCAGTAACAGCAGCCAGTAATTCAGTATCAGCAGCAGCCAACATTACAACAGCCAGCAGCAGCAGTCAGCACCCTATCAGCCAGCAACAGCAGTCAGAACCCTAACAGCCAGCAGCAGCCGCAGCAGGCAGCACCACAGCAGCAGCAGCACAGTGGTACTGCTTCACAGCTGAGCAGTGACGGACAGTGCGGGCCAATCATATCTGCGTCTCATTTTAAATCATTTTCCTTGTGAGTGACCGAGGACAAGACGAGGAGAGGGAGAGAGAGGGAGAGGGAGGGAGAGAGAGGGAGAGGGAGGGAGAGAGTGAAAAGCAGAGGGGGAGCTTACCAGATATTTACCTACTTTAAGATGCTCTTCATCTCTCTCTCTCTCTCTCTCTCTCTCTCTCTCTCTCTCTCTCTCTCTCTCTTCTCTCTCATATAACTTCTCACTAAAACTAACTCTCACAAAGAGCTATCTTTCACCCTCAAATCCTTCTCCTTCCCCTTCTATTTTCCTTTTCCCTCCACTCCAATCTTCCTTCCTTTTCCCCTCTCCTTCAATCCTTCCCCTTTCCCATCTCTCACTCTATGCATCCCCTCCCACCGTATTCCCCACTTACTTCACTCTTCCCCTCCCATTCATTTCCACTCTTCTCCCTCACTCCTGATCAATGGTACCTACAAGAAGTGTGGGGCTGTGGAGAGGGGTGGGGGAAATGTGGAGGAGAGGGTGGATAGAAGGGAAGAGAGGGGGTAGATTTGAGAAGGGGTGGAGGGGTGGATAGTAGGTTTGGGAGGGTAAGGGAGAGGGTGAGGGGAGGTGTAGGGGATGAGATGAGGATGAATAGGAAGTAAGGTAGGTAAGGAGGGAGGGCAGTGACGGTGGTTTAAGGTGAGTAATACAACCGTAAAAGTAATCCCTCCACTGTGGTCACTGTGCTGTTTTATTGGTTTGGGGAGGGAGAGGGAGGAAGAGGGAGGAGGGGGAAAGAGAGGGATGGAAGTAAGGAGAGAATAGTGGGGGAAATATCAGTAGGGAGGTGGGGGGGGGGGAGAAGAAAGACATAGCCGAAAACTTAGTAGTTCACACTGGGACTATTTGCTGAGATGAACTGTCTACTTCTATCTAAGTTCAGGACTATCATGCATTATCTAGATATCTGAGATAAGGATAACTAAGCAGAAGGCACTCTCCCTACCCTCCACGCACCTCCGGTCACTGTCGACATTGAAACAGAGAAGGAAACGCACCATAGCATACTGGAAAAAACGGCCAGAATTGACGTGAGATATATGGAAGTAGAGAGAAGACACGAGCTACATCTACCTCTACTAAATTAATACATCCACTACTCCTCCTACCTACAACTACTTCTACTACCAGCATTACCTCTACATCTACTATCTCCACTTCATTCTTCCTCTCTTTGTCCCGTCCCTGCCCTCTTCTAGTATATATACTGGCTCCCTTACCTTCGTGTGTTAGTGTGACTAGTTCATGATTCAAGTCGGACCCAAGTCCTATGTTCGGGTTATTTGTTTATTAATGTTTTTCTCTCGTGACTTCTGGTGTTACTTTCCTGCCGCTCTCACGGCTGTGTTTACTGCTGGACGCGTTTCTAGTTACCACTAGTTGTACTTCTAAATACTGTAGAGCAGGTAGACGCGCACTACTGCTGTGACTACCACAGTCTACCATATCTACCTCTACTTCTGCTAATGTAGTTATTAACTAGATGTAAACATGGCTGCCTCGTTGTCAACTGATCGTCCTGATTCAGTTGCTGAACAAACATCAGTAATCCCATGATTACAGCTGGTCCCAGAGTAGAATCCAGCTGAATCCCATAACTGCAGTTTGTTCAGAGAGTGAGAAAGAGAGAGAAAGAAAGAGAGAGAGAGAGAGAGAGAGAGAGAGAGAGAGAGAGAGTGATGAACAGACAGACACAAAGACCTGCTGTGTTCCGGGTCTCAAGTGTGGGCTAAGTTTTCTGAAAGACCCCCATCCCGACCCCTCCCCTTCCCCATTCCCTCCCCGAATCTTTAAGGCTATTGGCTCTTCCGGCGACCCATCAAAGGAGGGCGATTGGGCATAGATAGCAGTTAACAAGCGGCAACCACTGACCACACACCGAACAGGCAAGTTAACCGCTCAAAAATCACTCGCTTTAATTCGTCGATAAATGAACGTTCTCTGAACAACTGTATCCTTACAAGGATCAGAGAGAATCCTGGGCAATGAGGTTTGATCTAAAGATGAGGAGGATAGCTTAAATTCCCTGGATCAAGAGCCCGTCACTAGCCTCAAGGTGCCCCTGCTACACAGTTCTCAAGATTAAATATTTGGCCTAACTGTTAATAAGAAAATATATATATTATATACAGATGGATGTAAACAGGAATCCACTGGCAGTATTGCAATGATGTGTATATACACCATGAGATGTTTATTTCAGTGTATATACGCCGAGAAGTGTACATCATTTAGTGTATGTACACTGAGAGGGGTGTATGTCTCAGTGTATATAAACTGAGAGATTATTATAATCACTATTTTATGGATGAAAGCATCTTAGATGGGTAATGTAGAGGTTACATGCAGCCTTAATAACCCTCGTTTAGTCGACAAGCCTTAATAAGCTCACTACTCTTATTACATCTTCCTTAGATACGAATTATAGCAACCATGCCGAGCTAAGCATCAGACTAGCCGAGTTTCTAGATTACAAACTAAATTGTTTGCCATTCTAATAGTTTTTGTGGCTTTATTGGCTGTTTCTTGGTATTAGTTGATAGAATGGAAGATATACTACTGAGACAGAGATGATTTTGGTTGGTTTAAGGATTAGAAGTAGCTTCAAACTGGGCTTAAAGTAATGGCACTAATGCTAACTTATGGCATTGAGCCTGACTCTAATTATAACTGATTCTATGTCATCACTGAAGGAACTTGATTCACGTAATGATTCTAGCAACATGCTTATTGCAGAAGCCGGGTAGATATATTAAAAAAATCAGAGAGGGATCCCATCCCACACTGAGTTACTCCTTCATGATAAAGTTGATAAGTTAGATAAAGAAAGCACCCTGAAGAAAAATGTAGAATATAACTTTGGTATATCTGTGTCCAGCATTAGGAATAATATTAGGATAGACGTAAATAATGAATGTGAATGTTATAGGAATGCAGTTAGATAATGATAATGATGATGATAATGATGATGATAATGATGGTGGTAGATATGCTGGCGATTATAACAATGAGAGTGATGAAGACGATAAAGAAACGGTGAAAATGACGATAACAATCAGCTGATGGCAAAGATGACACGTGCGCCGTCAACCTCCAGGGCACCCCCACTGCGCATGCCCTGGTCCCCCATGTTTACTAAGGGTAAATATTTACCAGAAAGACCTATTTCTGTGGCCCAGGACCCACCTACTACGCCCGGGCGACAGACAGACTGACACTGCCCGTGTAAACAACGAGAAAACTGGTGAAACGCGAAATGCCCGTCAAGCTAACATACCCACGGTGCCCACATTCGATTACAAGCCACTGAGTTAGAGTTTAATGATGGCGTTATTAAACTAGGAAACTTCAAGAATAAACGAGACTTCGGATTAAAATTTAGAGGTTAATGTAACGTAGAAGATGGCAGGCTTAATAACAAGCTGTTTCAGTTGATGTTTTTTTTTAAAATGCCAACAAATGAATAGATCCGGGGTATAAAAACAAATACAGAAAACAAAGTAAACTCCATAAGTGGGTTTCTCACAAGCAGAAATGCAATGTTTGCAGTGTTCACGGCAATATATAGAAACAATGTTTGAAACAAAGAGATATTGGTTAAAAACTACAACTTATGTAGATGTGAGAGTAAATTATAAAGCATTAATAAAGTGGAAAATACCATTAGCATGAGCACTCAGTATTCTTTGGAGAAAGAGGTTAGATCCTCTGCACACAGCAGGCAGTAGAGTACTGGCTAAAAAATTCAGACCGGTAGCACTAACATCACAGATTATAAAAAATCTTTGAAACGGCGATAAGAGGCAAAATTACTAATTGTTTGGAAAAACATGACCAACAAAACACACATCAACGTGGATTCTGACCCGGAAGATCATGCTTGTCACAACTACTTAACCATTATGAGAAAATTACGAAGACTTTGGAAGAGAGCCGAAACTCAGTTGTCTACACCAACTTTACTAAGGTATATCACCAATGTGATCATGGAGTGAGAACACATAAAATAAGGTAAACAGAAATAACGGGAAAAATAGGCAAATGGATATTTAATTTTCTAACGAACATAGCACAAAGAGTAGAAGTAAACAAAGCAAACTATAACCTTAGCAAGGTAGAAGTTAGTGTTTCTTCTTTCATTGCTAACACTTGCAATATTAGATATCACGTTTTTCAGGGTAGCAATATGTCACAGTAGTATATCTCTCTGTAACTCTCTGATGAGAGTGAGATCAAATGTTTAACTTAGAGCGAGTATGTGAGTGTATGAGTGTGTGGTAGTGTATGAGTGTGAGTGTGTGTGTACTCACCTATTTGTGGTTGCAGGGGTCGAGTCATAGCTCCTGGCCCCACCTCTTCACTGATTGATACTAGGTCCTCTCTCTCCCTGCTCCATGAGCTTTATCAAACCTCGTCTTAAAACTATGTAAGGTTCCTGCCTCCACTACGTCGCTTTCTAGGCTATTCCACTTCCTGACAACTCTATGACTGAAGAAATACTTCTTAACATCCCTTTGACTCATAAGAGTCTTCAACTTCCAATTGTGACCCCTTGTTTCTGTGTCCCCTCTCTGGAACATCTTGTATCTGTCCACCTTATCTATTCCTCGCAGTATTTTATATGTCGTTAGCATGTCTCCCCTAACCCTCCTGTCCTCTAGTGTCGTCAGGCCGATTTCCCTTAACCTTTCTTCGTAGGACAATCCCCTTAGCTCTGGGACTAGTCTTGTTGCAAACCTTTGCACTTTCTCTAATTTCTTGACGTGCTTGACCAGGTGTGGGTTCCAAACTGGTGCTGCATACTCCAGTATGGGTCTGACGTATATGGTGTACAGAGTCTTGAACGATTCCTTAGTGAGGTATTGGAACGCTATTCTTAGGTTTGCCAGCCGCCCGTATGCTGCAGGAGTTATCTGATTGATGTGTTCCTCAGGAGATGTGCTCGGTATTATACTCACCCCAAGATCTTTTTCCTTGAGTGAGGTTTGCAGTCTTTGGCCACCTAGACTATACTCTGTCTGCGGTCTTCTTTGCCCTTCCCCGATCTTCATGACTTTACATTTGGCAGGGTTAAATTCTAGAAGCCAGTTACTGGACCAGGCTTGTAGCCTGTCTAGGTCTCTTTGTAGTCCTGCCTGATCCTCGACTGATTTAATTTTTCTCATTAACTTCACATCATCTGCAAACAGGGACACTTCTGAGTCTATCCCTTCCGTTATGCCATTCACATATACCAAAAACAGTACAGGTCCTAGGACTGACCCCTGTGGAACCCCACTCGTGAGTGTATGAGTGAGTGTATGTGTCTGACGTCAGTGAGGAAGTGCGTGTGTGTATGTCTGGCGTCAGTGAGGGTGTGTGTGTATGTGTCTGGCGTCAGTGAGTGAGGGTGTGTGGTTGGGTGTCTGGCGTCAGTGAAGGTGAGCGTGTGTGTGTCTGGCGTCAGTGAGGGTGAGCGTGTGTCTGGCGTCAGTGAGTGAGTGTGTGTCTGACGTCAGTGAGGATGTGCGTGTGTGTATGTCTGGCGTCAGTGAAGGTGTGTGTGTGTTTATGTGTCTGGCGTCAGTGAGTGACGGTGTGTGCGTGGGTGTCTGGCGTCAGTGAGGGTGTGTGCGTGTGTGTATGTCTGGCGTCAGTGAGGGTGTGTGTGTCTGGCGTCAGTGAGGGTGTGTGTGTCTGGCGTCAGTGAGGGTGTGTGTGTCTGGCGTCAGTGAGGGTGTGTGTGTCTGGCGTCAGTGAGGGTGTGTGTCTGGCGTCAGTAAGTGAATGGCTCCTCAGCAAACAATACATCAACACAACTCACTAAAATATATTGATAATTTCTCGGTCACTCATAATTTATAAACTATTATTTCGTTTAACGAACAAAATGTGAAAAAAAAAACGCGAATGATCTCACGAAATCCGGATAAATGTGAACGAAAAGTCATAAATTCTTCTAAAACTCCATAAACCAAACAAGAAATTAGGTTAAACGAGAATAACAAAAACTCGTTAAACTTAACCTATTAAGCTGAAAACTTAGTTAAATTTGAGGTACATTTCTGGATGTAATTCGCCGAATAAGACGCGAAATGCGGTTAAGTGAGAATGAAAAACACAAATATTGACGTAATTCCCTAAACAAGATGCCAAAATTCGGTTAAGCGAGAAGAAAAAACTAAAATTCGGATGGAACTCTTTAAACGGGGGGAAAAAATATCCGGTTAAGCCAGAAGGTGTGTAATAATTAAAGACAATAAAAACTAAGAGTGGGTGATTAAGGTGGAGGTGGGAGCAAGCAGTAATGAGGGCAGTTAAGGAAAATGCAATTAAAGAACAATTAAGATGCAATTAATGTTAACAGCCACCACCATCATTAAGGAGAGAGGAGGTATGCAGTAGAGTTGTTTCTTTTAAGACAATATTCGATATATCAGCAGTGTCCTGCTACACTCTTCTATCTCATAGTTACACAGTGGGAACAATAGCTAGCTGGTTCCTTCCCCCATGAGGGGTGGGTCACATACAGTGTTGAAATGTGTCAGCCTGAACTGGGAGACTTGGGAAGTGTCAGCCTGAACTGGGAGACTTGGGAAGTGTCAGCCTGAGCTAGGGGATTTCAGTAGTATCCAAATAATATTTACTTATGTGCTTCAACGTAAACACTTCCTAAAACCTCCTTGTTCCTCTGCAACCCTACTCTCTGTCTTACCCATAAGTCTTTCAATAATAACTCTACCTTACACTTTATCCGGTACAATCAACAGGTTTATTCCCCTTTAATTCTTACACTCTCTTTTATCCTCCTTTCTCTTAAACAATGGAACTATGCATGCTCCCTGCCAATCCCTAGGTACCTTCTCCCATGCATATACTGAACAAATGCACCAACCATTCCAAAAACATATCCCCACCTACTGTAAACATTTCTGTCTTAATTCTATATATTCCAGCTGCTTTACCACCTTTCATTCTAATCACAGCAAGAAATCACTACCTCCCTCTCTTCATCAACATTTAACAACTCCTCAAATATTCCCTACATCTTGCCAGTACTTCCACCTCCCCATCAATACCCATATGTACCCGAGGATTTCTCAACTTAATGATCTCACACTCTACTTTTGAATGTGAGTTTCTAAAAAATTCTTATACATTTAAAGATATATTTTTTCATTTATGTTAATATAAAAATTAATGATTTTGTACCAAAATAACCTCAGAAAACTTACCTAACCTTATTATAACAAGCGCAATTTAATTTAGCCTAATCCAACTAAATATATTTTATATAAGTTTACAATAATTTAATAATAAACAAACACAATGAAATATATATTTTTTTTAGTTAGATTCAGAATAATTTTAGCGAAATTATTGCATACACAAATTTTCACTTGCTCTATTCGGCAAGAAGTGCGTTGCTATTTAAGCCAAAATCGCAAGTTTTACTTATCCGTAAGCCATGCGTGTCGTAAGAGGCGACTGAAATGCCGGGAGCAAGGGGCTAGTAACCCCTTCTCCTGTATATATTACTAAATGTAAAAGGGAAAACTTTCGTTTTTCATTTTGGGCCACCCCGCTTCGGTGGGAAACGGCCGACGTGTTGAAAGAAGAGAAGAAATATATATATATATATATATATATATATATATATATATATTTTTTTTTAAAAAATAGTCGTGCCGATTAGGTAAAACTGGTCAATTAGCAAGAACTCGTCCAAAATTAAGTCCTCTCTAAAATATTCTCTTATACGATTAAAGACATATTTTTTTCATTTATGTTAATGTAAAAATTTATAATTTTGTACCAAGAGAAACTTTGAAAACCTACCTAACCTTATTACAACAAGCCCAATTTAATTTAGCCTAACCCAACTAAATATATTTTAGATACGTTAACATTAATTTAATAATAAACAAACACAATGAAATATTTTTTTTTCGTTAGGTTCAGAATGATTTTTGCGAAATTATTGCATACACAAAATTTCGCTTGTCTTATATGGCAAGAAGAGCGTTGCTATTTAAGCCAAAATCGCAAGTTTTACCTAATCGGCACGACATATATATATATATATATATATATATATATATATATATATATATATATATATATATATATATTACCCAGTGCCTATACGAAGGTTCTGTCTCCCGACAGAGAACCTTCGTATAGGCACTGGAGAGTATCTTAGACAACTCTTCTATGGCTCTCTCTTCAAGAGTGGAGCCTTGATGCTGGCTAAGAGTTCTTGATCCTAGGGCTCGGAGCTACCCTCCTTTTTCCCACAGATTAAATCTAGAAATTTTCCATTTTCTAGCCGCTGCAAGACCACTTCTGGTTCAGCCACTCTTGACAGTTATAATAATAATAATAATAATAATAATAATAATAATAATAATAATAATAATAATAATAATAATATTAATAATAATAGTAACAATAATAATAATAATAATAATAATAATAATAAAAATAGTCAACAAATATACATTGTAAGGCACAAAGACAGCAAGAAAACCCTTGTATAGAAGAAGCAGAGCAAGGTACCCCCACTACGCTGGATTTTAATGACAGACTGACCCACCCAATCCTTCTATAATTCGGGGGTCGAGTGGCGGCCTTTTCACATATCCGATAATACCAGAATTTTTTTTCATCCGACGGCGGTGAAGCGGACTCAAGGAGGAGGGGAAGCAATGGAGGAGGAGGAGGAGGGGAGGAAGAGGAGGAGGAGAGGAAGAGGAGGAGGAGAAGGACGAGGAGTAAGAGGTGAAGGAAGAGGAAGAGGAGGAGGAGGACGGGGAAGATGAAGAGGAGGAGGAGGACGGGGAAGAGTAAGAGGAAGTGGTACTGGAGGAGATAGAGGAGGTGGAGTAGGAGGAAGTGGTACTGGAAGAGAAAAAGGAGGAATGGTGGTAGTAGTAGTAGTGGGAGGGAAAATGGAAAAGGTGAGGGAAACGAGAGAGAAAACATGACACACACACACACACACACACACACACACACACACACATACATACATACATACATACATATAAAAGAATTTGCTCCAAGAAACTCGTTTACATTTTTTTACGAATTTGTCGCAGGCGAATTCTTTCCATAAATCAGTAGTGGCAGGAGCTGCAGAGGACCCTTCAACCCTCGCTTGTTTTTTTTAGGTGTATGTGGTGGTGTGGAGTGTTGTGGGGGTATGGGGAGGGACTACGGGTTCCCCCACAACCCCACCTTCTACAGTTCTCAGTACTGTAGGAAAACAGGAATTCCTTTACTTGTAATATGGAGAGGTCTTGCTTACCTGCCTTGCTTAATGACCGCAATTATCTAACTGGTCTTAGGACACCTGTGCAGTATTAGGAGGTTTTCATGAGGAACGTTTCGCCACGAATGTCTTCTTCATGGCGAAATGTTTCCTCGTTCAAAATAGTTGGCTTACTCTGGCTTAGGATTGTGTCGTTACCACTCAGGGTCACTCCCAACTAACTAGTTTCGTCCCTCCTCTTCCTTTGTTCCAGCCCCCTAGCTTCCCCTTTTGTTCCAGCCCCCTAACTTCCCCTTTTGTTCCAGCCCCCTAGCTTCTCCTTTTGTTCCAGCCCCGTAGATTCGGTGTTGTTCCAGCTCTCTAGCTTCCCCTTTGGTTCCAGCCCCTAGATTCGGTGTTGTTCCAACTCCTTAGCTTCCCTCTTGTTCGAACCCCTAGTTCTTCCCTTGTTCCAGCTCACAGCTCACCCTTTGTTTCAGCTTCTAGCTCTCCCTTTGTTCAGCCTCTAGCTTTCCTCTTGTTCCAGCCGCTAGCTTCCATTCTTTCTCTCCCCTAGCATCCCTCTTACTCCAGCTTTAGCTCTCCCTTTGTTCCAGCTTTTAGCTTTTCCCCTTGTTCAGTTTCTAGCTTTTTCCTAGTTGCAACCCTTAGCTCTCCCTTGTTCCAGACCCTAGTTCTCCCCCCTTGTTCCAACTCCTAGCTCCTTCACTGCAGGGGTATACACAATCACTTATAACTAACTGACAAAATATACGTGGGCTGAACATCCAGAGACCTCCACACACACACACACACACACACACACACACACACACACACACACACACACACACACACACACACACACATTTATAAACACCAGTACGCCGGGAAAATGGAATCCTTAAATAACGTTACTCCCACAAACTCTTGATTAATTACTCGAGCGCACGACTCATTGCAAAGGAAAAAGACACCCGGTAGGATCCTAGAATCATTACTCCTCAAAGAAATAAATGCCATATTTACAGCTTTCACAGAAAAAAAAATCAAGGCTACTTAAATAAACGATCTCACCCAATAAACAAATACCATGCTTATAGGTTTCACAGAAACCAATATCAGAGATTTCTAGTTCTAAATTATAATATTTATAAATGTTATGCAATCAACACTGTACATAGAGGGTTGTAGATCTTTATGTGAGAAACTCAGTTATTGGCACAGAAATGGAAAGATCACCAAACCTTATGATAAAAGTACCTAGAATCAAGGTGGATAAAATAATTTTTGCAATTATACTTTATATGCAAACAACTTTATTATAGTGAAACAACTAAAATATCTTACATTGTATTTATACACAACATAACATCAATTCCAGTGTTTATATACATTTCTGCTAAAATTTCAAATATGTCGGTAAACGCCTAAGACCGGCCTGAAACGTCGAAATAAATAAAAAAAGATATTTTTGTACTGGATAAAATAATGAAATAAACAGTACCTGGACACCGTCCGGAGCACTTTAATACACAAACCAAGTCATGGAGAAGGTAAACATTGACATACATGATCTCCATGAAATATGTTCCCTGAGAAAGATTAATAACAGATCAAAAATGGAAACAGAAGTCAGATGACTATGGAGGAAGAAGTGTTGGTGAACTACCTACACCTGCCATATTTATCACTTAACAGTAATATGTAACTGTTGTGGGTCACATCTTATGGGAGGTAACAGGTGAAAATAACAATAATAATAATAATAATAATAATAATAATAATAATAAATGCTCCTGAGTTAAATAATTCGAATATCTTCTTATATCTCCTTCAACACGGTGTTTGGAAACAACTTGCACTCGGTGAAGATTATCATGTGTCTTGTTGCTGTAAATCACAGATGGGAGAGGAAGCCCAGCTGTCAACACTCTGCCCACTCCACTTCCATGGCCCCCACCTTGCCCTCTCCAATCCCCGGTCCACCTGTTGGCTCCACTTCCCTCAGATTACCATCACATATTCATGAGAATGTAAATTGTAACTGGCGAGCCCAAAACATGTCAACGGTGGCATGTTAACGTGTATGCAGGAGGAGGCGGCGGGGTGTTGACACAATCAGGGGGAGGCGCGCCATAGCTCTCTTGAGAAGTGTTTACCTCTGTAACAGAGCCGGTCGCCACTACTGCCGCGGGGCCAGGCCAAACACAATGCTCCAGCCAGGACCTTCAGCCTGGCTATCTCCCTCACTTTTGGCTATTTTCTGGGCCCGCGCCTCGCTGGGGATATTTTGGACTTGGTCTTATATTCCAGCCAGGGCGGCTATTTGTCTTGCTCTTGTAGCATTTTCGCGACATGTCGGAGGGAGCCTTTAAACATATTGTGTAGAATATACACACACACAAACATATATATATATATATATATCTTTGTACCATATTATGTAATAAAATATACATATTGGTATATATATATATATATATATATATATATATATATATATATATTGCCGAATAGGTAAAACTGGTCAATTAGCAAGAACTCATTTAATAATAATAATAATAATGATATCTTTATTTCTATGAGTACATGTACAAGGTATACATTTTAAAATTAAATCCTTTATAAAAATTTCTCTTATACGTTTAAAGATATATCTTTTTTCATTTATGTTAATGTAAAAATTAATAATTTTGTACCAAAAGAACCTTAGAAAACTTACCTAACCTTATTATAACAAGCGCAATTTAATTACGTCTAATCCAACTAAATATATTTTAGATAAGTATACAATAATTTAATAATAAACAAACACAATGAAATATATTTTTTTCGTTAGGTTCATTATGATTTTTGCCAAATTACTGCATACACAAATTTTAGCTTCCCTTATTCGGCAAGAAGAACGTTGCTATTTAAGCCAAAATAGCAAGTTTTACCTATTCGGCACACACACTATATATATATATATATATATATATATATATATATATATATATATATATATACATATATATAGCGTCCAAATGGAGCCACTATGTTACCCTGGAAGATTGGTAACCAGATTCCCTGGGACTACACCTGTGATGCCACGTTGGCAAACACCTACTTGCCATACTCTGAAATTGAAGGGGGTGGAGCCACCAGTTACATGGAGACCCAGAAGATCCGCAAGTATGTAGACCTGCCCCGTTGCAATAACTTCATCTCAGCAGGTTCGGAGACCCTTGGATCTTGGGGCAAGTGTGCTCTAAAGTTCCTCAGAGAGCTGGGTGAAAAGCTCATCACAGAAAACAAGGACCACAGAGCGGCCAGCTTCCTTTATCAGAGACTCAGTGTTGCGATCCAAAGGGTAAATACCTGCAGCATTCTGGGCACGCGGCCCACCGCCGGGGAGCTGGATGAAGTGTTTGAGATGTAGGCTCTGAGATGTTATTTATGTTGTTCTCATTTCTATTGTATCTTTGTTAATGTATTTTGTTTATAAAGTTTACATAGACTATAGGAGGTGGTAGGAAAAGAAAATATTCAAACGCCCCAGGGAGAATCTCGAGTTTTCCCTGAAGTAAGTTTATTCTTTTCTCTGAGGATGTGGATCCCCATTCCAGTTCCAGAGGTGGTACCTCCCTATATATATTTTTTTTTTCAACATGTCTCCCACCGAGGCAGGGTGACCCAAAAAGAAAGAAAATCCCCAAAAAGAAAATACTTTCAGTATCATTCAACACTTTCACCTCACTCATACATAATCACTGTCTTTGCAGAGGAGCTCAGATATGACAGTTTAGAAGCCCCTCCAAACTGCCAATATCCCAAACTCATCCTTTAAAGTGCAGGCATTGTACTTCCCATTTCCAGGACTCAAGTCCGGCTAACCGGTTTCCCTGAATCCCTTCACTAAATATTACCCTGCTCACACTCCAACAGCTCGTCAGGTCCCAAAAACCATTCGTCTCCATTAACTCCTATCTAACACGCTCACGCACGCTTGCTGGAAGTCCATGCCCCTCACCCACATTTGTCATGGTGTTACAATATTTAGAAAATATACAGTCTATAGTCAAATATAATAGGGAGTTCACGTGTCTATTATTCTGTACTTGGCGAGTAACACTTACAGTTAGAAACTCAACTCTTACATCCGCTTCATAACTTCAAGATAGGCCGTCATTTACTGGTCAAGGCCTCTGTCATACCTGTTCTTGAAACTTTGCACGAAGTGTACCTCCACCCCCTCCTTATTCAGCTCATTACACTTGTTTACCTCCCCAAATCTTAATAAGTATTTCCCAACACCCTTCTACCTCCTCTGCGTTTTTATTTACAAATATCCTCTCGTGTTCCTGTGCCTTACATTTCCAAGTATGTTGCCCTCGTCTACTCTGTCGAATCCTCTGATTATCTTCTACACTGTTATCATTTCTCCCAAGGTCCTTCTCCCTCTTCCAATGTCGTAAGGTTCAATTCCTTGATCATTTCCCCATAGTTCAACCCTCTTAAATCTGAAACCCATCCAGTTGTATACCTCTGGACCTTCTCTAATATCTGAATATGCTTTTTCAGGTGAGGACGTCAAACTCCTGAGAGTCAACTCTTACTACCTGAGGGTTTAACGCTTCGTATTAGTAAATGAGCTTATACATATGAATCACGTTTGTTCATTGAAAGTGGATTGATACGTCCAGTGGTGGTGGCCTGGGGGTGGGGACTAGGGGGTAAAGGGAATAAGGGGCTCTAGGGGATCCTAGGGGGCTAGGGGGTGACTAGGGAGAGTGTTGGGGAGAAGAAGTCTTTGTCTAAGAGAAACAAAGGGGAAAATAGTGGAGCAAGCCGGCTACACCATGGCCCAGAGCGGAAAGTATAAGGGACAAATAAAAGAGAGAGAAACGATAATAACAGAGAGAATAAATAGGAGGGGGGGAAAGATAGAAAAGGCATGTTAGCTCCTTCACTTTCTTTAATGACAGCCAGCCCCTTCAAACTGTACTCATTATAAAACATTATTTATTGTTTGTTTAAATACTATATATATTGTAAAAGTAGGTGTATGTCTGTATTCACCTGTATTTGGTTGTAAGGGTTGAGTGTCAGCTCCTGGTCCCACCTCTTCATATACGATCACAGGGAGCGCCTTTGCTCTAATTCATACACCAATCAATTAATCCAGTTCATAGTTGAAATGAGTGAGTGAGGAATGCGATAAGAATGAGAAATGGCATCATGTACCCCAGCACTTGTTACTAAGAGACTTCAACACCCTTGCAAGTATGTATGGTGCTGCTTACATCAAGTGATGTACGTGTGTCAGTGGTCATCCAGGTAAGGCAGGCCAAATGGGTGAAGTGTTCTCTTGCTGACTTAATTGTGGCCGCAGGTGTTGTTTATCAAGCTCACAGCACGTCACTACAGCGACCACCACGGACGGACGGACACATACCCCAGGCCGAGCTGTGGGAGCACAAGGTGTGACCACTGGCTGTGCTCACACCTTGCAACTTAATTATATTAATAACACACTCATATTAACATATATGCCGCCTATCAGTTTAGCCAGACACTATTTATTATGACCAGTGTTCACCTCTGAGAGACTGTTTTCCCTAAACCGCTCTTCACGCCACATCAGTTATATACTATCACCATTGGTATAAAATAAATATATGTGTAGTTCAATATGAGTATAGCAATCAGCTGAGTTTATCCTCCTAACTAACTTGTAATACCATCTCCGTTCAGGGAATGGACAACTGGAAGAAACTTTAGGAACATAACTAAACACCAGAAGAGAGGACCAAGGATGGATATGATAATGACATACAAAATATTTTAAGGATTAGATAGAGTGGATAAGAACAATATAGATGAGCTATGAGGAGTTGGAGGCAGCGAACTTTAGATAATCCTATGGATTATCTAAAGTCGAAGATAAGCCATAGGAACGTTAAGTAGATAGCGCATTTTTCTATATAGCGTAGGAACGATCTGGCTCTGCAGCTAAAAATCGGTCAAGCTTTTAGATGAGTTAAAAAGCGAAGCCAGAAGCAACGACTCGACCCTTGCAAATACAACTAGGAGAGTGCAACTTATATGTACACGTATTGGATACAGTAGTGTTGGAGGCACACTCCACATAGATTTTAAATAGATATACCTTCAAGGTGTGCCTCTTCCTCCAAAATATACCTCTTCACCCAGGGTATACTTCCAACTACAAGATATACTCCGCCTCCAGTGTAGTATATACCTCTTACAAGAACGTCCACCTCCAGGTTAGTGGAGGTCACAACAAAGTCTTAATAGCGTCTTTGTGTACGTTATTAAAAAGTACAGTCAGGCGGACCCTCCACACAACACTTGTAAACATGCAGTGGAATACAAGACTAGCCAGATATAGACCAGCCAGCCAGACAGCTAGTTAGTCAGCCAGTTAACCAGAGAACCAGCCAGATAGCCAGTTAATCAGACAGCTAGACACGCAGATAGTCATTCGGTTAACCAGACATCTAGAGAGACAGCTAGTCAGCCAGTTAACCAGACAGCTAGACACGCAGATAGTCATTCGGTTAACCAGACATCTAGAGAGACAGCTAGTCAGCCAGTTAACCAGACAGCTAGACACGCAGATAGTCATTCGGTTAACCAGACATCTAGAGAGACAGCTAGTCAGCCAGTTAACCAGACTGCTAGACACGCAGATAGTCATTCGGTTAACCAGACATCTAGAGAGACAGCTAGTCAGCCAGTTAACCAGACAGCTAGACAGACAGCTAGTCAGCCAGTTAACCAGACAGCTAGACAGACAGCTAGTCAGCCAGTTAACCAGACAGCTAGACAGCCAGTTAACCAGACAGCTAGACAGCCAGTTAACCAGACAGCTAGACAGCCAGTTAACCAGACAGCTAGACAGCCAGTTAACCAGACAGCTAGACAGCCAGTTAACCAGACAGCTAGACAGCCAGTTAACCAGACAGCTAGACAGCCAGTTAACCAGACAGCTAGACAGCCAGTTAACCAGACAGCTAGACAGCCAGTTAACCAGACAGCTAGACAGCCAGTTAACCAGACAGCTAGACAGCCAGTTAACCAGACAGCTAGACAGCCAGTTAACCAGACAGCTAGACAGCCAGTTAACCAGACAGCTAGACAGCCAGTTAACCAGACAGCTAGACAGCCAGTTAACCAGACAGCTAGACAGCCAGTTAACCAGACAGCCAGTTAACCAGACAGCTAGACAGCCAGTTAACCAGACAGCTAGTCAGCCAGTTAACCAGACAGCTAGACAGCCAGTTAACCAGACAGCTAGACAGCCAGTTAACCAGACAGCTAGTCAGCCAGTTAACCAGACAGCTAGACAGCCAGTTAACCAGACAGCTAGACAGACAATGGTAATTTCACCAGCCTTACCAACAGGAACTTGACCAGCAAGAAACCCAAAAGTAAAGTTGAAACCGAGGCTGCGATATACGTCACACCATGTGGAAGGTGTGGTACGTGTCACACCATGCGGAAGGTCTGGTACACGTCACACCATGTGGAAGGTGTGGTACACGTTACACCATGTGGAAGGTGTGGTACACGTCACACTATGTGGAAGATCTGGTACACGTCACACCAAGTAGGTGTGGTATACGTCACACCACGTGGAAGGTGTGGTACACGTCACACCACGTGGAAGGTATGGTACACGTCACACTATGGAAGGTCTGGTACACGTCACACCACGTGGAAGGTGTGGTACACGTCACACCACGTGGAAGGTATGGTACACGTCACACTATGGAAGGTCTGGTACACGTCACACCACGTGGAAGGTGTGGTACACGTCACACCACGTGGAAGGTGTGGTACACGTCACACCATATGAAGGGTGCGAGAAAGTATAAGTTTAGGAGACGGTCAAAGACTCTGCACACACCTGTGTCAGTGAGCATATATAGACCTGGGGTCCTGCCATTGCTAATATTGACACTGTTATAGACCTGGGATCCTGCCATTGCTAATATTGACACTGTTATAGACCTGGGATCCTGCCAGTGCTAATAATGACACTGTTATAGACCTGGGGTAATGACACTGTTATAGAACTGGGGTCCACCTAGTGCTAATATTGACACTATTATAGACCTGGGGTCCTGACACTGTTATAGACCTGGGGTCCTGATTGTTATAGACCTGGGGTCCTGACACTGTTATAGACCTGGGGTCCTGACACTGTTATAGACCAGGGGTCCTGACATTGTTATAGACCTGGGGTCCTGACACTGTTATAGACCTGGGGTCCTGACACTGTTATAGAACTGAGGTCCTGACACTGTTATAGACCTGGGTCCTGACACTGTTATAGACCTGGGGTCCTGACAATGTTATAGACCTGGGGTCCTGGCACTGTTATAGACCTGGGGTCCTGACACTGTTATAGACCTGGGGTCCTGACACTGTTATAGACCTGGGGTCCTGACACTGTTGTATACCTGGGGTCCTGACACTGTTATAGACCTGGGGTCCTGACACTGTTATATACCTGGGGTCCTGACACTGTTATAGACCTGCGGTCCTGACACTGTTATAGACCTGCGGTCCTGACACTGTTATAGACCTGGGGTCCTGACACTGTTAATGACCTGGGGTCCTCCTAGTGCTAATACTGACAGCGTTGTTTAAAGAAATAGTCACGACCACTTGGAGTGGAGCTTGACTAGTTGCTAAGGAGAAGGATTTGCAAAAGTGTTGTTGTGTGGAAGTCGTACTCATTAGTCTTGGCAATAGAGTTGTACACAACAAAGGCAGCCTCAGTATCTCCAGCCATCAGTAAGTGAAGTTACTTTTAAAACACTACGGAATTGTAACAGTAAGTGTAGTTACTTTTAAAACACTACGGAATTGTAACAGTAAGTGTAGTTACTTTTAAAACACTACGGAATTGTAACAGTAAGTGTAGTTACTTTTAAAACACTACGGAATTGTAACAGTAAGTGTAGTTACTTTTAAAACACTACGGAATTGTAACAGTAAGTGTAGTTACTTTTAAAACACTATGGAACTGTAACAGTAAGTGTAGTTGCTTGTTTTCTACACTGGATTAAATTTCCGAATTCCAACAGTTTACTGTAAACTTTCCCGATCAAAAGCAATTCATCAAATTACATCTGAAATCTATCTGGTTACTGGACCTCTAAAAATTCTTCATGTTATCATCAACTATCCTAAAATTATTATCAACTAACCTCAGGTTATCATCAATTATCCTCAGGTTAAAATCAATTATTCTTAGGTCACCGCCAACTGTTTTTAGGCCACCGCCAATTTTCTTGAAGTTTACGCCAAGTTTCGTCACGTTACCGCGAAATTCCATCAGGTTTCGTACGTGGTCTGTTATAGTGGGAGTCGTCAGTGTAATTTTCTAAGCCCTTCAGTAATCATGAGAACGACTCTGTGTGTGTATGTATGTATGTGTGTGTGTGTATGTGTTAGTGTGTGTGTGTGTGTTAGTTACCATTTTGTCCTAGGCACATGTCGATTTGACACTAGGCCTGTTGTATGTATGTGTGTGTGTGTGTGTACTCAGCTCCTGGCCCCGCCTCTTCGCTGTCTGCTACTGGGTCTCTGCTCTCCCTGTTCCATGAGCTTTATCATACCTTGTCTTAAAACTATGTATGGTTCCTGCCTCCACTATATCTTTCTCTAGTCCATTCCACTTCCTGACTACTCTGGCTGAAGAAATGTTTCCTGACATCCCTTTGACTCATCTGAGTCTTCAGCTTCCAGTTGTGTCCCCTTGTTTCTGTGTTCCCTCTCTGAAACAACCTGTCACTATCTACCTTGTCAATTCCCCGCAGTATTTTGTATGTCGTTATCATGTCTCCTCTGACCCTTCTTTCCTCCAGTGTTGTTAGTCCTATTTCCCTCAATCTTTCTTCATAAGACAGACCCCTGAGTTGTGGAACTAACCTTGTCGCAAACCTTTGCACTTTCTCTAGTTTCCTTACGTGCTTGACCAGGTGTGGGTTCCAGACTGGTGCTGCATATTCTAGTATGGGCCTGACGTACACGGTATACAGTGTCTTGAACGATTCCTTGTTAAGGTAACGGAACGCTAATGTGTGTGTGTGTGTGTAAGGAAACACTTCGAAATGTTTCCGCCCCGCCGGGAATTGAACCCGGGCCCTTCGTGCGTGAAGTGAGAGCTTTAGCCACCAGGCCACCGGGGGGGGGGGGGTGTTAGTGTGTGTGTGTGTGTCTACTCACCTAGTTGTACTCATCTATTTGTGGTTGCAGGGGTCGATTCACAGCTCCTGGCCCCGCCTCTTCACTGGCCGCTACTAGGTCACTCTTCCTGCTCCATGAGTTTTATCATACCTCTTCTTAAAGCTATGTATGGATCCTGCCTCCACTACATCACTCTTTAGTCTGTTCCACTTCCTGACAACTCTGTGACTAAAGAAATACTTCCTAACATCCCTGTGATTCATCTGAGTCTTCAACTTCCAACTGTGACCCCTTGTTGCTGTGTCCCATCTCTGGAACATCCTGTCTCTGTCCACCTTGTCGATTCCTCTCAGTATTTTATATGTCGTTATCATATCCCCTCTATTTCTCCTGTCTTCCAGTGTCGTCAGTTCGATTTCCCTTAACCTCTCCTCGTAGGACACGCCTCTTAGCTCCGGGACTAGTCTTGTTGGAAACCTTTGCACTTTCTCTAGTTTCCTTACGTGCTTGGCTAGGCGTGGGTTCTAAACTGGTGTTGCATACTCCAATATAAGCCTAACGTACACGGTGTACAGGGTCCTGAACGATTCCTTATTGACATGTCGGAATGCAGCAGTTATTTGGTTGATGTGCGCCTCAGGAGATGTGCCCGGTGTTATATTCACTCCAAGATCCTTTTCTTTGAGTGAGGTTTGAAGTCTCTGGCCCCCTAGACTACTCCGTCTGCGGTCTTCTTTGCCCTTCCCCAATCTTCATGACTTTGCACTTTATGGGGTTGAACTCCAGGAGCCAGTTGCTGGACCAGGCCTGCAGCCTGTCAAGATCCCTTTGCTGTTCTGCCTGGTCCTCGTCCGATTGAATTCTTCTCATCAACTTCACATCATCTGCAAATAGTGATACCTCTGAGTCTATTCCTTCCGTCATGTCGTTCACAAATACCAGAAACAACATCGGTCCTAGGACTGACCCCTGTTGAACCCCGCTCGTCACAGGCGCCCACTCTGACACCTCGCCACGTACCATGACTCGCTGTTGTCTTCCTGACAGGTATTCCCTGATTCATTGTAGTGCCTTACCTGTTATCCCTGTCTGGTCCTCCAGCTTTTGTGTGGAACTGTGTCAAACGCCTTCTTACAGTCCAAAAAACGAAATCTACCCACCCCTCTCTCTCTCTCTTGTCTTCCTGCTGTCACCCTGTCATAGAACTCCAGTAGGTTTGTGACACAGGATTTCCTGTCCCAGAAACCATGCTGGTTTCATACTTTCATAGCTGTCGTATCTTAGTGAAAGTTTGAATTAGTTTTGAGCTGTGTAGCTCCTAATTTTTATTTTTATTAAAGTAATTGGGGTATTATTTTCACGAAATAACTTAATCTTTCTTTTTATTCGCTTCAAATTTTCAACACTAATATTTGTATCACAACGATGCCGCACTCTACACTATTCCTATCTCATGCGCTGAGGTCGAGGAGCTGGAGTTATGCAGTACCCTTCTGGGATCGCACAGCGGTAGAAACATTTCATTATTGTTACATTATAGCAGAGGTGCGCCATTAACTTAGTTTCTTTTCTCTAATATCCATCCACATAACTGGATTAAGGATACCCGTGGGAGTTTATTGTACATTTTACGCGTGAAGAATATCATAACCAAGTCTGAATTCTGTATCTCAACACAACTTAGAAACTTGTTTTTAAGTCTAAATATTAGACAGGAGCCACAGCGCCTGTGGAATAAAAATACTAATAATCTTTATTTCTACAAGTACACGATACAGGATATAGAGACCACAGCTGACATTAATGACATACTATACAGAAAACTTCTGGTTATGCAGAGCATTTCTAGCAATTTAAGTTAGTTTTGTCCCCAGGAAGAAACCCACACCAGTCGAGTAACACCCAGGTACCTATTTTACTGCTAGGTGGACAGGGACAGCAGGTGTCTTCAGGAAACACACCCTGATGTTTCCATCCGTACCGGGAGCGAACCAAGGAGATTCAGTGTGTGAGCTTGGTGCGCTACCAACCGAGCTACGGGACACCCTTTGAAAGGCAATCAGATTCGATCCAAGACACCGAGAGGAAGCCACAGATTTAGCTGTATAAACTACCACTCCAACATTCCACTGAGTGTCTCACATTAATAAATATTTAAGTACAGGAGGACAAATGTCTGTCATTTCCCGCTGTTACAAATGACTCGGAAAACACACCCGCAATTTTACCGCCAATTCCCTCATTTTCGCGCCAGTTTCCGCCTTCCCTGTCATTCCCGCCAGTTTCCTAATTTTCGCGCCAGTTTTCCCTATGATTCCAGCCACGCACATGTCTGTGATTTGCGAGTAATCTAGTTATTTAACCGACGGAAGTAAGCAGCGTCTCCGCGGGCGTAAATGATATTTTTCAAGCTTCCCTCGCTATTTTTACATAGTCCCGGGGCTTTTACGGCCCTTTCAAGTGTCTTTCACCTTCTCGTCAACCATTCAATTGTGTTTGTTTTCTCTTAGTTTGATAGTTGCTGGCGTGGTTGACTACGTGCCCTGCTATGGGTGGTCGCATGGGGCATAGGTGACTACATGCCCTGTTGGGGGTGGTTGCATGAGGCATGGGAGACTATATGCCCTGCTATGGGTGGTCGCATGGGGCATGGGAGACTATATGTCCTGCTATGGGTGGTCGCATGGGGCATGGGAGACTATATGCCCTGCTATGGGTGGTCGCATGGTGCATGGGTGACTACATGTCCTGATATGGGTGGTCGCAAGGTGCATGGGTGACTACATGTCCTGATATGGGTGGTCGCAAGGTGCATGAATGACTACATGTCCTGATATGGGTGGTCGCAAGGTGCATGGGTGACTACATGTCCTGATATGGGTGGTCGCAAGGTGCATGGGAGACTATATGCCCTGCTATGGGTGGTCGCAAGGTGCATGAATGACTACATGTCCTGATATGGGTGGTCGCAAGGTGCATGGGTGACTACATGTCCTGATATGGGTGGTCGCATGGGCATGGGAGACTATATGCCCTGCTATGGGTGGTCGCATGGTGCATGAATGACTACATGTCCTGATATGGGTGGTCGCAAGGTGCATGGGTGACTACATGTCCTGATATGGGTGGTCGCAAGGTGCATGGGTGACTACATGTCCTGATATGGGTGGTCGCAAGGTGCATGGGTGACTACATGTCCTGATATGGGTGGTCGCAAGGTGACTCAAGGGACAATGTGTGTGTGTAGCGTTCTCTTAACACCCTTCCATCTTCCTTTAATCACCTTCCATCCTGTTTTGGTCACCTTTCATCCTGTTTTGGTCACTTTCCATCCTGTTTTGGTCACTTTCCATCCTGTTTTAGTCACTTACCATCCTGTTTTGGTCACTTTCCATCCTGTTTTGGTCACTTTCCATCCTGTTTTGGTCACTTTCCATCCTATTTTGGTCACCTTCCACTTTTGGCACTTTCCATCCTGTTTTGGTCACTTTCCATCTGTTTTGTCCTCATCTTTTGGTCACCTTCCATCCTGTTTTAGTCACTTTCCATCCTGTTTTGGTCACTTCCATCCTGTTTTGGTCACCCATCCTGTTTTGGTCACTTTCCATCCTGTTTTGGTCACTTTCCATCCTGTTTTGGTCACCTTCCATCCTGTTTTGATCACTTTCCATCCTGTTTTGGTCACCTTCCATCCTGTTTTGGTCACCTTTCATCCTGTTTTGGTCACTTTCCATCCTGTTTTGGTCACTTTCCATCCTGTTTTGGTCACCTTCCATCCTGTTTTGGTCACTTTCCATCCTGTTTTGGTCACCTTCCATCCTGTTTTGGTCACTTTCCATCCTGTTTTGGTCACTTTCCATCCTGTTTTGGTCACCTTCCATCCTGTTTTGGTCACCTTCACCTTTGGCCTTCCATCCTGTTTTGGTCACTTTCCATCCTGTTTTGGTCACCTTCCATCCTGTTTTGGTCACTTTCCATCCTGTTTTGGTCACTTTCCATCCTGTTTTGGTCACCTTCCATCCTGTTTTGGTCACCTTTCATCCTGTTTTGGTCACTTTCCATCCTGTTTTGATCACTTTCCATCCTGTTTTGGTCACCTTCCATCCTGTTTTGGTCACCTTTCATCCTGTTTTGGTCACTTTCCATCCTGTTTTGGTCACTTTCCATCCTGTTTTGGTCACCTTCCATCCTGTTTTGGTCACTTTCCATCCTGTTTTGGTCACCTTCCATCCTGTTTTGGTCACTTTCCATCCTGTTTTGGTCACCTTCCATCATATTTTGGTCACCTTCTTGGTTAATATTACAACTTTTTGTATATATTATAGAATATAACCTATAGTATATTATAGTACATTATGGTACATATTGTAGAAGAGAATTTATGCTTAATATTATTGAATATAACATATAGTATAAATTATAATATAAAATCTATGGCATGTATTTATGTACTGGACAGTTAGTTTCACTCTAACAAATATGAGAATCTTGAAACACTAAGTTAGAAGGAGGAAGAGGGGAAGGAGGAGGAAGAAAAAGACAGGCAGTGAAAGAGCTGTCACGAGGAGAAGCAAGACATGCAGTGAGGAGCACCCACAAGGAGGAGGAGGAGGAAGAGGAAGGAGCAGTCAGGAGGAGGAGGAGGAAGAAAACATGGAGGAAGCAGAGGCAGGGAAGGAGCAGTCACAATCTTTTACTTCCCACCAAAACAATGAGGCTGGCACCTCTCACTTCTATAAGGTCATATCTCCTCACACACACACACACTTGAGGCAAAAACGACCCTAATTACAGGCTACCAGAGGAGCGAGGTTACAGGCTGGTGGCCTTAATAGAGGCGTCTGAAGTGGACGAAAAAAAGCCTTTTGGCACACTCCCTCGATTTTATCTGGTTTTTAACAAGGCTAAATTAGCAATCCCATTCTAATTCATCCTTCTCTATTTCTTACACCTGAATATGACGCATTTAAAATTAACATATTTTTTGTCAGAGAGCGTATATACACAAGTATTAATGGCAGATTGAGTGATTAAATTAATGGTAAAAAATATTAGTGGTGGTGTAAAATACGTGTGCAGAGAGTGTGAAGAAGGGCACACTCACACACCAAGGCTGTGGTGCCTACTCACTCACTGGTGTATATTACTTCACTAGAGTCACGTCCAACCTCCACTCTAAAAAGAACCACCATCGTCGCTTATTTTACTATTTTTTCCTCTTTATTTTTTTTCTCTGGAGGAGATACATGGCATGTGTGTCTACCCGTGCCTGGCTCTCCACGAGTCAGGTCCTTGGAGGGAAGGAGGGAGAGTGCCTTCGTGCTGGGGAAATGCTCCTGATCCAAGGTATTAAAGCTGCCCTCACATTCTCTGGATCAAGCATGATGGCCTCCTTTTCCTCAGGCGCTGTTTGACTCTTACCTTTTTAGCGCTTCCTCATGATTAATAATAATAATTATTATTATAATAATAGTAGTAGTAGTAGTAATACTAATACTAATAATAATAATAATACTAATAATAATAAACGGCAATCCTGGGTGGTGCATGGGTTGTACCATGGTAAATTATATACATATGCAACACTTGGGTATCTTTATTGAAGAAAACGTTTCGCCACACAGTGGCTTCATCAGTCCAATACAAAGTAGAAAGTTGAAAGGAGAGGAGGAGTTTGAGGTAATCAGTCCCTCGGCCTGGAGTCGATGTGTTCAGTCCCTCAATCTTGAAGCAAGTACAGCATAGGGCAAATAGAAGTTGCTTATATACTGTAGACAGGTGAGACGAAGCAGGAGGATTTAACAACTTATCGGTTCTTTGAACCATTCATCTATGTACCATGGTAGTATGGTGCCATGACAAGTGTACATGCCTGCGCCTGGCTCTCTCGACTAGGTAGAAGTGGTCGGTTGTCACAAAAAAATAATGTAGCCAGTCTTGACTTCCATCCTTTGCCAACAACAACAGGAAGATAGTAGGGATCCTGTGGAGAAGCGAAGCCAGCAATTTCTGTCAGCACCTTCCGCAGTATGACCACCACAGCGGCTTCCACCATTTATCAGTAACATCAGTCACGGTGTGGTTAAAGGTATCGGGTTGGTGACGGCAGGAGACCCACGCATCTGTCCAATTTGTATCAATTACTGCGTTCCTCTCGCCGGGTCTGTACAGAGTAGTCGCAGCTTCTCTACGACACCCAAACAGTTGAAGTGGCCGTCACAGACAGAAGGCTCCAGGCCCCGGGTGTGTGTGTGTGTGTGTGTGAGGCTCCATCAGCATAAAGTGTGAATGTGTGTACGTCTCGCCCCACGAGTTCCTTGGAAAGTTACTTTACAAACCCGCTGTATCGCTCTACAGCCACTCCTGCGGACACGCTCACTGCTCTTCGCTTCCCTTTATAATATTGATATTTCGGTGTGTGACGAGTTAATGACCGAAACGTCGTCATAAGTTTCTTTCTCCTATGTGCGGGTTATTTGTGTAGTTTTAGTTTACATATTTGTGTAAACAGTGTTCGTCTAAGAAAGTCTGCGGGCCGGATCTGCCTTGTTTCACTACCTGCTTTCTTGATGTTTATTTTCCTTATACATATATTTAAATATAAGGCATATTATTATTTAGTAAAGAATAATACAAATGTTGGAGTATATCAATTATTTTAACAGTATATAGCATGAGGTAACTAGTGCAGACAAATGCATAAATAAAACACATGTACAAACATATGGGTAACTTATTTAAGAGACGTTTCGATCGTCAGGAGCTTCCTCAAGCCAATACTAAGTACATAAACTTAGAAAATATGTAGTGGAAGAAAGGTCAGATGTTGTGAGGTCAGGTGTAGTATGATATGCCAGGTCACCTGACCGCAGTATTCCTGTAAGATGATGTGTTGAAACTCCCTGTGCTTTGCGCAACTGTATTACTGAGACATATGATGATTGATTCTAACCAACAACGTCTATACAGGATCACTTCTTTTATAAAGAGTTTAACTTTATCCCTCTTCATAAGATGTCCATTACTGTGTGTATATACGACATATGCATTATTACTATCAATGTGGAATGCCTTTTTATACTCAATGATCATCGTGTCCAGGTCTCTCATTGTTTACCTTACATAAATCTTATCGCAGCCTTCATATACAATAACCGCAGGTTTCTGTTTTGACGTGACTATAACAACTATATTTCTAGCAACTACTGAATTTGACACACCTGAAGCCTACGAAGGCTTAAATTCGTTTTAACACACAATGTACTTCGTGGCTACAATATTCATTTCATGCAGTTGCCAGTGTGAGTAACTCAGCCTTTGTGGGTTTAGTGCGCCTCTGGTCTGGTTTTCGGTTGAAGGATCAAACGAGTGTGTCCCCTGGCAATGCTTGCGTGTGTTACATCTTTACCAGCGCTAATCTGATGCAAGCGGCAAAGTGATTCGGGCCAACTCTCATCTAGAAAACTTTCACCAGGGTAATAACAAAGGAATAAATGAGAACTGCAACAGGCCTACTGGCCCATGCTAGGCAAGTCCAGCTTACACCCATTCTTACTCATTCATGCATATATCTAACATTTTTAAAGCTTCCCAGTGTATTCTTCCAGTGACGATACTTGAGGTTTGTTCCACTTATCTGTTTGTAGTTAAGTGGTAGAACTTTCGGCTCGCAAAAGAACGGACCTTAGATTCCCTGGCAAAACACAGCCATAAGAGCAACTCTTACACCTGCTCATATTGTGGGTCGCATCCCGGGGTGGCAGTATAAATTTGATAAGCCTGAAGTTTAAAAATAAGCTGAGGTAGGTTAACAACTTTTAACATTTACGTTGAAATGTGTAAAAAAATAGAATATTGATAAACCGGTTCTTTCCTTTATCCTTTCTAAATCTAAAATCATGCAACTCTTAAGATCCTGGTTAGTTGGTTAATTGTGCTTAAAGCCTATCGATTATACGAAGGCTGGTTGGACTGTATGTTTAAACGTGGTTCATATGCACCAACTTAACACTACGAATGATGTGGTCGAAGTTCTGGTGGTTAAAATTGAAAATCAAAATCTAGTTATTGTAACTGTATATAAACCACCAGATGTAACTTCCCAGCAGTTCAATGACCAACTACTGAAAATTGAGAACTGTCTTGATCACCTATCAAATCCAGCCCTAAACATATTATTGCTTGAAGACGAGTTTAAAGATAAGCCAAATGCAGATGTGATATACACTGACTTTGCTGCAAAATTGTTTGATAAGTGCGACCATGAGGTCATTGCACACAAAATGTGAAAATTAATATTTACCTTCCTAACATATAGAACTCAAAGAGTTATAGTAGTTATAGTGAAATCAGGGACTGTTACAGTTAAACGTTCTGTCCTCCAAGGCACAGTACTCGCCCCACTTCTCTTTCTTATTCTCATATCTGGTATAGAGAGGCAACCATCATCCTGTATCATCCTTTACAGACGCTACTAGAATTTGTATGAGAGTGGCATCTATAGAAGATAAATTGAGCCTCCAAGTCTTCCAATGGACCACTGACACTAATATAATGTCCGATGAGGACAAAAGTTCTCACTTTTAATGAGCACGACAATGTTATTATCGCAACTGCAAGGAGAATGATAGGTTAGATAACTAGAACTTTCAAAACAAGAAATGCCAACCCAATGATGATACTTTTCAGGTCACTCGTTCTTTCTCTCTCTCTCTAGGATGGAATATTACTGTGTACTAAGATTCCCTTTAACTAAGGCGAAACTGCTGAGCTGAAAAATGTACTGAGAGCTTTCACAGCTCGAATTAACTCAAATACCTAAATTACTGGGAACGCTTGAAGTCCCTAGAACGTAGGCGAGAAAGGTACTTCATAATATATAACTGAAAGATACTGTAGGTATTGATCCCGAATCTGTACACCGAAATTGCTACTTAACAACACAAAAAGCTTGGTAGACAGTGCAGGATACCTCCAATGAAAATCATGGGAGTGATGAGTACCATGAAAGAATAGTTCTTAATAAGTGTTATGGGACTATGACTAACACCCTCCCATCATGCATAAAAGAGATTACCAACAAACGCCCTAACTGTCTCCAAGAGGAAACTAGACAGATTCCTCCAAGCAGTTTCAAATCAGCCGAGTTGTGGTGCATACGTTGGAATGGAGGCGTCCGAACCAACAGCTTGATTGATCACGCCAGGAAACCAGGACGCCTAGTTTGGAACAAGGCCACAGGGACGATAACTGGAATCGTCTCCAGGGTCATTAAACTTGCAGGTAACCTGTTAACCATCAGTCAAAATATTTTGATGCCTATGTGTATATGATGTGCATATTCTGAGAAATACACATCTCTCGGTGTATATGCAAGGAAAAATATTTTGGAACTACATTGTTGTTTTGAATGTTCTTTAATACCATTTGTGATGTGTTTTGGTTGATGCTCAAAATCGTGTAATACATGTGTATTGTTTCCGTTCCATGGTCATTATATTCAGTTATTACTGTGTACATGAATGGTAAATTAGTCTCTATATAATGTCATCAGTTATATACTGTGTCATCAGTTACATGTTCTTAATTATTTTAATATGACACCCGTTGCAAAGAGCAGGTACACCAATGGTTAAACCACGTATATATACCACCGGTAAACCTGTCGTTGCATAAGCAGAGATGCAGTGCACAGATAAGCCAGAGGCTGCATAATCACTGAGAGAGTTTCCACCTACCAAAGACCCGCGTCAGAAGACATTCTTCAAGTTTCCTGGCAAACAAAAAACACCTCCCTCCTCCCTTCCCTCCTGCCGTGTCTCCAGAACAACCTCTCACTATTTTCACCGTTGTAACTCCTCTTAACAGACCTCTTCACCGTGTTTACATAAGAGATTGTTTACATGTTAGCCTACATAAGACAAAACATTGTTAACAACAAAAACAAGAACTATATCGTTTAAAACTGACCCCCAATTTTGAGAGGAAACTATAGCCGACGTTTCGGTTCCTCCTGGACTGTAATCAAGTTCACTGACGTCCTTCTGTTTCATTATCAAGTCTGTTCAGGTCCTTCCTTGTCAGTTCAGATGGCGTCTTCAGCTGGAAAGATTTCATTTGCAGTGGCATCAAGGGAGGTATTTTAATGTTTCTAGGAGTAGCCTCTACCTTTCCCTATCTCGGATAAACCTGATTACCCCAGCCTCCGTATGAACTTAATTACCGCTACTGGTTTAGCACTTCTCCCCTCATTATAAAAATAACCTGAATGATCTCTACAGCTTAACGCTCTCTCTCTCCTATTCAATAAATAAACAGGCTCTGTATGACCCTTCAGTCTCACCTTAACCACTACCTCTGGTCATGCCCTAAAATTCAAGTACTTTACCTGCCTGTAAATACGTTGCTTGATGGGCTTCACTTTCCACTTATTCCGCCCACAGTTCACAGCTGCAAACTTAGTTGTTTATATTGAGTTGTGTCAGTGGCCGCAGGCTGCGCTTTGTTCACCCAAATTAATCCAGCTACTCTCTAAAACCCACTGCGTGTGTTTATGAGTTACTGCTAGTTTACTGATAAAGCCCACGGTTCACAATTGAAAGGATCCGGATTGGATCCCAGGCCGAACCGTGTTGTTTTGGGGCACAGTTGGGAGATAAAGACAGATGAGATAGGGTGATATCAGGAAATACTTCTTCAGCCTCAGTGTGGTAAGGAAGTGGAATGAGCTGGACGAACAAGCGATGGAGACAAGCGTCATATATATTATTTTGCTTTTCCCCGCTCAACTAGCAGTAAATAGGTACCAAGGTGTTAGTTGATTATTGTGGGTTGCATACTGGAGTGTGGCAATGCACCTCAAATACTGTAAGGCCGGATACTGAAATGAGATAAGGTAAGACAACAGCTCTTATCCTGTAATTCATGTGTGTAAGAAAGATGAAACTACCTGGGTTCAATCTCCTGGTTAGCCGAGGCATGTGGGCAAATTTCTTTCCACCTGCTTTCCCTGTTCACCTAACAGTAAACAAGTACCTATGAGTTAGTCATCTGTTGCAGCCTGCATCCTGGGGACGAGAACCCCAGGATACCAAGGAAATATAGAACACGCTGCTTGACTTTTTTGTCGCTGTTATTCTGTGTCAGTTCGCCAAATCTTATTAGCTTGTCGTACTTGGCAGCAGGCACTCGTACTTGGCAGTAGGCACTCAAGATACACTTGCAGCGTCTACACTGCCCTAATACTCACTCTAAATGCCTTTCTCACTGAGAATCCCACCTATGGTCCAGACTCTCTTTCTCTGAGTTTTTGAACGAAAACTAAACTATTGCACAAAATTTGATTTCGATTTTACTCTTGCACTAACCCCCCCACCTCCAGTAACCACTGCCTTCACACACTCCTAACCCTCACCCTCACTCACTCCTAACCTTCTGTATGGGTTTAGCGCCTATATTAATTATAATAATATCCTCGATTAATATCCGTCCCTTTTCTTCTTCTATTTCTTTTCTTCTTAATTCTCTTCTTTTTAAACTTATTCTGTTTCTTTTCCCTTGTTTTTTTATCTTTGCTTCAAGTGCGTGCGTACGCTCAGTATTTTATGAGTGAGCATTCAAGCCACACTATGCCACCATGGTGTGTCCCTGAGCTAGTCATACAACGATCACCTTCCGCCAACCTAGCCAAGCAAAAACTCCTTCAAGGTACGTAATCTCGCTCTGAGTTATATCAGCACTTTGCAGGGACACCAGGAGTGACTCACCTTGGGGCACACCGCAAGTGACATTAGATAGACTAGGCTTAAGAATAATAAAGACACAATAAAGTGGCTACATACGGCGCGACTGACCAGTTGCCCTATAAACCAAAGCACGAAAACGTGTTTTGGAATAGACTAGGCTTAAACCAAACTAGAATTTATTTTATTTGTATAATACACATTACTTTAATGGAGAAACGCTGGACCCGTAGGGATCATATAGCACATAGACTAAGAAATGTATATACTCGTAGTGAGCAGACAGGACATAAAAAAGTACCTAAGGAGAAAAGGAGGGAGAAAGGAGATTAAAATCCCCACAACTGCTTGGTGTTATAATTTCTAACCCTATATGGGTGGCGGGGGAAGCTTTAATGTTTGTGAAGGGCTTTTGATCCATGGAAGTGAAGCCACCGTTCCATGATTTGAGTCAAAGCTTATATTTCCATTCTCCAGCACATGGGGAATGGAATTATTATTATTATTATTATTATTATTATTATTATTATTATTATTATTATAACAACAATGATTATAATAGTAATAATAAAAACAGCAACAATATTAATAATAATAACAATACTAATAACAACAACAACAATAATATTAATAAAGTAATAACAACAGTAACAACAATATTAATAATAATAACAATAATAATTATAATATAATAATAGTAATAATAACGACAGCAACAACAATATTAATAATAACAACCACAACAATAATAATAATAATAATAAATAATAATAACAAAAACAACCATTTCCAGAATCACCATCCGCTTAAGTCAGTTAAATGAGATTCCTTTTAAAACTTAATCGACTATTTTCAGGACTATTGTGCTCAGTATAAAAAGCAAATCATACAATGAATGGAGAGAGTGAACACGAATATGCACTCACACAAGTGACTTGACCTTACACACACACGACTGCTGGTGTGACTGGCAAACGTAAATATAAAGGTTTTATAGACCAGGAATCTCACAAGAGACATATGTCTGCCTAGCACCACAGAAAAAAAGTTAGTAGCTCTAAAAGCCTGTCATTGTCTTGGCATGGCTCTACACAGAACGAATCTTGACTTGGCACAGTTTTACACAGAGCGAGACTATGACTTGGTGTTGTTCTATACAGTTCTACATATAAAGCGAACCAGGACTTAGCATAGCTCTACACAGAGCAAAGCTTTACTTGGCATAGCTCTACACACACCAATGCATGACTCGGCATAGCTATGCACAGAGCAAAGCATGACTTGGCACAGCTATACACAGAGCAAAGCATGACTTGACACAGCTCTACACAGAGAAAAGCATGACTTGGCACTGCTCTACACAGAGCAAATCATTACCTGGCATAGCTCTACACAGAGCAAAGCATAACTTGGCATGGCTCTAGACAGAACAAAGAATGACCTGGCACAGCTCTACAGAACACGAAGCATGACCCTTCACAGAGGAAAACATGACTTGGTAAAGCTCTCCAAAGAACGAAACACCGACTTGATAAACCTCCACACAGAGTGGAACATGACTGGATAAAGCAATACACAGTGGAACATGACTTGATAAACCCCTACACGAAGCAGAATATGACTTGACAAGGATCTACACGCATGACCTGACAAAATTCTACACAGAGCGAAACGTTGCTACAAAAACAGCTCTTTCTCAACATGTGCCTTCAATAACTTTGGATCTCAGATGATTTCCCGTAGCACCCAACTGTCAGTCCTCGTAAAATACATTAAAATTATTATTATCATTACGAGCCTGAGTAATGGAAGGCAATAAGATTTGGTGTCAGGCAAGAGAAGAGTGAGTGGACTGTTTATTCCTGGCACCACAGACTGATCATAAGCACCACAGACTGATCATAAGCACCACAGACTGATCATAAGCACCCCAGACTGATCATACGCACCACAGACTGATCATACGCACCGCAGACTAAGCAGCAGCACCACAGACTAAGCAGCAGCACCACAGACTAAGCAGCAGCACCACAGACTAAGCAGCAGCACCACAGACTAAGCAGCAGCACCACAGACTAAGCAGCAGCACCACAGACTAAGCAGCAGCACCACAGACTAAGCAGCAGCACCACAGACTAAGCAGCAGCACCATAGACTGATCTTTAGCATCACAAACTGATCCTTAGCATCACAGACTGATCATAAGCATCAGACTGATCCTTAGCACCCCAGACTGATCCTCAACACTGATCCTCAAACAACAGGTGCATTACACAGGTGCATGTACGGATCACCAAAAAAGCGCTACAATGAATCACGAATTCCTATGCATCTCAGAGGACTGACCTATGAGGAAATACTAAGTTAAACCAAAGACATTAGAGGATAGAAAGACCAGGAGAGACTTAATAACGACGTAGTAGTTACAACTTGAAATGATGGATAGGGATATACTATTCGAGAGGCGGGAAACAGGCATAATAGGGAACAGTTCGAACCTAAGGGCAGAAAAGAGCCAGAGGGACGTCAAGAAATATTTCTTTAGTCTTAGAATGGTTAAGAATTGGAATGACCTGGATGAGGCAGTTCTAGAAGCTGAGGCCATACAAAGCTGTAAGAATAGGTATGATAGGGCAAACGAAGTCAAAAGGGAGTGAGCTCGATAACGGTCTGGAGTCGAAACTCGACCTTTGCAGCTGAAAACAGGAGCCCTGGTGCCATCTCCTGGCAGCTGAGCTGCCAAGAGATGACACCAGGAGACTGAGGGGACAGATAAGGACTCTGATGCGCTACAGGACGTTATGAAGTAGTTCTTCAGCCTAAGAGAGATGAGCAGAACACAGTACACAAAGTATGGATAAATGGACTGATTACATCACTGACCACCTCATATCTCCAAGGTTGATGGATTGATTACATCATCATCATTTCACTACTACACCTATATCTGTATCTACTGTACAGACGAAACGTTTCAACAATAATGATACCCAATTATTGTACATGTGTCGTAATCGTTAGCACAATAAAGATACCCAGATGTTGCACATGTGTCTAATTTATCCACAGTTGACAAAGATCCAAACACCATACACAGATATAACGCAACAGTGAAGGATAAGAGACAGTAAAGTGGAAGATAAGAGAAGCAGGATCAGGAGGCATGACTCGACCCCCCTGCAAACACTACACGGGTAGCGTGTACACAGTCTCGCGCTCTGTTATCCATGTACTTACACAAATTTACACTCTACTTCTGGCATGTTACTAGTGTAAACATAGACCTAAATATAGCTTGGTGACACAGCAAATACTATTGACTAGACATTAATTTTATAGCACGCATGCACGCACGCACGCATGGGCGCACGCACACGCACGCATACACAAACGCACACGCACGCATACACAAACACACACAACACTACACCAGAAATCCCGACAAATGATACCAGCATTTTTTGCTCTGCTTCCAATATATCGTTTTAACGAGGGAGAAAAATGTTGAAGGAACCAACTGGACATTTCCTTGTGGATCTTCCAGCGTATACTGAGAATTGGATTATCGGGGGGATTATTGTATACTGAAAAACGGATTACCAAGGATTACTGTACACTGAAAAAAGGATAGTGTGGATAGGAAGAGTTGGAAGATGTGTCAGAAGACAAGTGAATAATGAATGTCAGTAAGAGGATAAAGGAGGGATAAAGAAAGGGAAACGTAGAAATAAAAGAAGGAAAAGTAGAAATAAAAGTGGGAAAAGTAGAAATAAAAGTGGGAAAGTAGAAATAAAAGAGGAAAAAAAAGTAAAAATTAAAGAGGGAAAAGGAGGGACAAAAGACGGATAAAAATAATGATAAACAGGGAAAATGAGAGATAAAAGAGGCATCAAGAAAACAAAGGGACGGGATAGGTAGGGAAGAAGGGATAAAATAAAAGAGGTAAAAAAAGGAAAGGGAGGGATGTAGAAAGGAAAAGGAAGCATAAAGAAATGAAAAAAGCAAGAAGGTTGAAGGATAGATAAAGAAAGAAAAAAGAAGAATAAAAGAGGGATAAAGAAAGGAAAAGGAAGGGCAAAGAAATGACAAAGAAGGATAACGGAGGGAGCAAATTGTCGGTGAAGTGATACAAGGGATTGATGATGCTGGCGTCCCCCTGGTGGTGGCCACCGTGTATTAGCTACCATTGTATGTGTGGGTGTACGTGTGCGTGTGGGTGTACGTGTGCGTGTGGGTGTACGTGTGCGTGTGGGTGTATTGCATCTGCGTGTGGAGGTGCTTGGACGCCAGTGACAAGACTCTCTGATTCACAGAATTGGAGCTAACCTCACTATCCTTGGATTCAATCAGACAACCTCTCATTCACCACCCACGAGTTGTATGATCCCTACGGATTTAGCACTTCTCCATGACACTTCGCGGCAATGGATCATGTTCCGGGGAGCATCGCTCCCGCGGCCCGGTTTTAGACCAGGCCTATATGATAAAAGGAAATATTACTGGAAAAACAACTGCTTGGCAACACACGTGGAAGAAAAGTGTATGCTGAATATAAGAAGAAACAGGTAAGATTTACCTGTCATCTTAAATACTGATGACACAACAAAGGAAAGACCAGCAGTACTACCAGAGTGCAAAACATTTAAAGGTTTCCGTTTCAATCCTATGACAGGATGGTTTTTACTTCCCTGGATGGGTGTTCTCTTAACTTACTACCTCAAGGATGGTAGTGCTTCCCTGGATGGTTACTATTTTACCAACCTGTTACCTACATGAAGGTAGTACCTCCCTGGATGGTTAGTATCTACCAGTCTGCTACCTACAAGAAGGTAGTACCTCCCTGGATGGTTAGTATCTACCAGTCTGCTACCTACAAGAAGGTAGTACCTCCCTGGATGGTTAGTATCTACCAGTCTGCTACCTACAAGAAGGTAGTACCTCCCTGGATGGTTAGTATCTACCAGTCTGCTACCTACAAGAAGGTAGTACCTCCCTGGATGGTTAGTATCTACCAGTCTGCTACCTACAAGAAGGTAGTACCTCCCTGGATGGTTAGTATCTACCAGTCTGCTACCTACAAGAAGGTAGTACCTCCCTGGATGGTTAGTATCTACCAGTCTGCTACCTACATGAAGGTAGTACCTCCTGGATGTTGTATCTACCAGTCTGCTACCTACAAGAAGGTAGTACCTCCCTGGATGGTTAATATCTACCAGTCTGTTACCTACAAGAAGGTAGTACCTCCCTGATGGTTAATATCTACCAGTCTGCTACCTACAAGAAGGTAGTACCTCCCTGGATGGTTAGTATCTACCAGTCTGCTACCTACAAGAAGGTAGTACCTCCCTGGATGGTTAATATCTACCAGTCTGCTACCTACAAGAAGGTAGTACCTCCCTGGATGGTTAGTATCTACCAGTCTGCTACCTACAAGAAGGTAGTACCTCCCTGGATGGTTAATATCTACCAGTCTGCTACCTACAAGAAGGTAGTACCTCCCTGGATGGTTAATATCTACCAGTCTGCTACCTACAAGAAGGTAGTACCTCCCTGGATGGTTAGTATCTACCAGTCTGCTACCTACAAGAAGGTAGTACCTCCCTGGATGGTTAGTATCTACCAGTCTGCTACCTACAAGAAGGTAGTACCTCCCTGGATGGTTAGTATCTACCAGTCTGCTATCTACAAGGTAGTACCTCCCTGGGTTGTTGTTGTGTACCAGCTCACTACTTAAATTGGATACAATTTTGTCGCCTAAGCGGCTACTTTATTGTGCACCCCATATCCAAACTCTGGACGGTAGCGCCATAGCATATAGACACAAAAAGCCTATTTACTAGGCCAAAAAAGGGTTAACAGGAATAAATATGGATTCATATTTACAATTAAGATTTCATCAGTTACAATCAAAGTTAGGATACGATACGTGTTCATACTGCATATTTTTATTAATAACATATCTTGACATATCACATAGGTTATCATACTGTCTTACTTTATATTTCTCAATAAGTGGGCAATCAAGCATACGTATTTAAAAGCGAACATAAAGGTCACCACATACATCTTCTGTCTGCCAAACTGTCAGAAGTACAGTACCTGTAACCAAGCCTAAGCCTGACTACTACAATATCAGTGTTTCTTTACACTGCAAGTTCCGTACATATGCATATCTACGTTCAATTTATCAGTTATAAATCTACTCAGGATTTTAAATGCATTTCTATAACATTCATATTCATTATTTACTTCTTTCGTAATACTGTTTCTAATGATTGAGACATATTATTGATTTACTTTAGCAGACAAAGAATATTTGGTCTTGGGAATAAAAGAAATTCCATGAATCTGAAACTTCATAGCTGATATATGGCAAGACCCAGAATACCTGCACATTTAAATTTTTTAGACATTGTACAGAACACATTCACAGTATGTATATAACGTAAATATCACTCGGTGTAAAATATTTAAGTAAAATGACTAAGAGAATGAAAAAGTTTCTGGGTGTAGTATGAGTGGACTGCTCGGTATATTATGTTTAAAGCCTATTATGTTTAAAGCCTATTTAGGCTACATGTCACCACCACGTGAGTTGAAGTCTTGGTTGTTCCTGTGTTTGGAATTTTATTTATTATCATTTGCCAACAACTAAAGTAGCAACCCCTGGAAAACTGTAGTAGAAATTTTATTCCCTAAACTACTGATAAAGGTAAACTCCCAGAGTAAATATATACATTGAGAGATACACATTTTTCAGTGTATATACATATCGTATATTCTCATATTAATGCGTTAATTTTCTTATGCACTTCCCACCATCAATTTCTGAACGTTCGCTGTATATTTACAAATATCATTATTCTAAGCTAGTTACCTTCACAAAATTATAAAATAACGTATATCAAACTTCATTTAAATCAAAGACAAATGGGTGGCGACACGTCTGGCAAGGCGGTGGTTGAGCAACGACAGTAAGCGTACAAATTTACACTGCTGGTGCCAGATGGCACCAGCACACACTAGAACACCTCACATCATGTGACACCAAAATTTAAAAAAAAATGTTGTTTTAGAAGTGACAGATTAAAGAGTAGTTGTTACCGAAGTGTGCGTTACCTTCCATTTTTAACACATATTTCCTCTCTATTATTTTACAAGAAGATACAAATTAAATCCCGTAGATCAATAATTATACAGCTAAAGACGAGGATAATTTATGCAAGATAAGAGTCAGTAGTGTCAGTCCTCAGACAACTAGATAGACTGAAGCCAAACAAATCACCTGGCCTTGACATGATGTTTTCAAGGGCTCTAAAGGAATATAAAGAGGAACTTAACAAACCATTAGCTAGTCTCTTCAACAGCTCGAGACAAATGAATATTGTACCGGATAAGTGGAAAATGCAAATGTGATACCCATTTACAAAGTGAGAGAGAGAGAGAGAGAGAGAGAGAGAGAGAGAGAGAGAGAGAGAGAGAGAGAGAGAAAGAGAGAGAGGTCTTTAAAGATTCAAATTATAGATCAACCAGCCTTACCTCAACTGTGGGAAAGTTGATGGAATCAATAATTAATTGCTGATGCATTTCGAACCCACTTTGAAAGATATAATTTGATCAATGAATATCAACAGCACAGTTTTACAAATGGACGGTCTTGCCTCACAAATTTACTAACCTTTTTCACTAAGGTATTCGAGGCAATAAACCAAACTAAAGAATTCGATATTGTATATACGGGCTTCAGTAGGGTTCACATAGGATACTGATGAAAGTGGCGGCACATGGCATAAAAAATTATCTACGGGGTCGAGTCACAGCTGACAGATAGGCAACAGTGTGCATAAATGTGAAGAAATCAGAATGGTCGAGGCATTACAAGTGGTGTGCCACAGGTGTCAGTACAGGGACCCTTATTGTTCAAGGTCTACATAAACGACATTGATGAGGGAATAAACAGTGACATAAATTTGCTGATGACATTTAAAATAGACCGTAAGATAATTTCTGACGAGGCCACCAGAAAGCTACAAGATAATCTGGACAGTGATGTTGTGGTTGGAGAAATGGCAGATGCAGTTCAATGCGTACAAATGTATGGTTCTAGCCTGAAGAAAAATACTCATATGTTAAATAATGTATATCTTAGTCAAAGTGTGAAAAAGATTTAGGAGTTCTGGTTAGCAAAAATTTAAGCCATGACAACAGTTTATAAAGGTTAGTAATAAAGCAAATAGAATTCTTGCAAAAAGACACAAATTGTCAACACTAGGACATTTTATTGGAGACGTTTCGGTCCTGAGACCTTGGTCACTCCCAGGACCGAAACTTTTCCAATAAACTGTCCGAGTATTTGCAATTTATGTTTTATCCAACAGTATGTCAGTACCACACACCATATTTATCAGAACTCTTGGCTTTATATTATTAAGTATAAATAATTGAAGTCCTAAGGTTATACTTCGACTTTATATACCTCTGGTAAGACCTCATTTAGCTTACGCTGTTCAGTTCTGATCTCCAAGATAGACATAAATGCACTGGAAAATATACGGAAAAGATGATGAAGTTGATCCCACATATCAAAAACCTTTTCTACGAAGATAGGCTGAAGGCGCTGACTTTGCCCAATCTGGAATGACGTGAATTTGGAGATATATGATCGAAGTGTAGAAATGGAAGACAGGAATAAATAAAGAATATATCAATAACACGCTGAAAGTTTCCTAACCAAGACAGGATTTGCAGTACCGGATTCACGCTGGACAAATTTAGATTTAGAAAGGATATCGGGAAGTACTAGTTTGGCAATAGTGCTGCAGATGAATGGAATAAACCCCCAATTAGCTTCATTGGGGGGGGGTGAGAACTTTAGGTAACTTTAAACATAGGTTAGACAGGTATATGGGTGAATGTGCCTGGGTGTGAGTTAGATCCGGGATGTGGGCCAGTAAGCCTACTGCTGTGTTCCTTCGTTCTTGTGTTCTTGTGGGTGTAATTTCCGGAACCCCGAGATATGTGTAGCTCAACAGTTCCCTTTAGAGTGTATAACTAACAGTACCCCGAGATGTACCGGATATATCTCTACAGCACCCCGGTGTGTAGATCAGCAATGATGATATACCTTTGATATACCTTTGAAGAGTTTCGAGAGTATCTACTCTCTGAGCCCGGCCATGGGCCAGGCTCGTCTGGTGCTTCGTACACCAAGACAAGCCATGAAAGCTGCACAAGTCATATTTATATTCTCTGGCTTGTCTACTTCACGAGGAGAAATTTTTTCCTGGGTAGAGGCATGGTTGACTAATAGGCGGCAGAGAGTTTGCATAAATGGAGAGAAATCAGAATGGGGGCGTGTCTCAAGCGGTGTTCCACAGGGGTCAGTTTTGGGCCCCCTGTTGTTTACAATTTACATAAACGACATAGATGAGGGAATAAATAGTAGCATAAGTAAATTTGCTGATGACACCAAAATAGGCCGTCCAATTCATTCAAACGAGGACATTAGAGCACTCCAGGATGATTTGAATAGACTGATGCAGTGGTCGGAGAAGTGGCAGATGCAGTTTAATGTAAACAAATGCAAAGTTCTAAATGTTGGGCAGGACAATAACCATGCCACATATAAGCTGAATAATATAGATCTTATTACTTGTAATTGCGAGAAGGATTTAGGAGTTCTGGTTAGTAGTAATCTGAAGCCTAGACAACAGTGCATAAGTGTTCGCAATAAAGCTAACAGAATCCTTGGCTTCATATCAAGAAGTATAAATAACAGAAGTCCTCAGGTTGTTCTTCAACTCTATATATCTTTGGTTAGGCCTCATTTAGATTATGCTGCACAGTTCTGGTCACCGTATTACAGAATGGATATAAATGCACTGGAAAACGTACAGAGGAGGATGACAAAGTTGATCCCATGTATCAGAAATCTTCCCTATGAGGATAGACTGAGGGCCCTGAATCTGCACTCTCTAGAAAGGCGTAGAATTAGGGGGATATGATTGAGGTGTACAAATGGAAAACAGGAATAAACAAAGGGGATGTAAATAGCGTGCTGAAAATATCCAACCAAGACAGGACTCGCAGCAATGGTTTCAAGTTGGAAAAGTTCAGATTCAGGAAGGATATAGGAAAGCACTGGTTTGGTAATAGAGTTGTGGATGAGTGGAACAAACTCCCGAGTACCGTCATAGATGCTAAGACGTTGTGTAGTTTTAAAAATAGGTTAGATAAATACATGAGTGGGTGTGGATGGGTGTGAGCTTGTACTAGGTCAGATGCAGTGCTCCTTCCTTAAGTGAATGTAACCTGACCTGTACTAATTCCTTAAGTGGAAGTGACCTGACCAGGTGGTCGGCTGACAATTATTGAGTGGGTGGGTTGGGTGTGAATTGGTCCTGACTAGGTTGTGCTACTAGGTCAGATGCAGTGCTCCTTCCTTAAGTGAATGTAACCTGACCTGGCTGGGTCGGGGCATTGGCTTAAGCCGTTGGAGATTTGGACCTGCCTCGAATGGGCCAGTAGGCCTGCTGCAGTGTTCCTTCTTTCTTATGTTCTTATGTTCTTATTATCACTATCACGCCACAAGTGAAAATACAACACAAGGAATTTCTTTCATGATAATTGTGTACGCATATCAGGCTACACTAGGCGTCAATACTCTATAAATAACTCATTCAGCGAAATTTAACTGCTACACATAACTTGCCTAATTTTGTGTATTGATCCACATCAACACATTTAATACAGAACTCACACACAGCGCCGTATGGAAGCTAAAGAGACATGTATACTCCAGCGTGTCCTCATACTACACCATGTGATCGTGCAGATATTGAAAAGAATATGGATATCCACATCCACGAGATGGATGGCCAGTATAAGTTACGCAGTGTTTTGAGACTAGAAAAATACACTTTCCAGGAAATGCCTGAATAGGCTAAGAAGATATTGGCGTTTGGGAATTACCGAGTCTGATTCGTCAGTGACTAGGCCGCGATGAGTAGGAGAATGGAATCTCCACCACGCCCTGAGCTGAATGGCCCATACAGGTTTAGAGCTTCATAATATACAATCGATGTCATTTTGGAGGTGACTTTCGTACTACCATGCAGTAATATTTAAGACTTCATTCAGTAAAAAAAATTTTTATGACCTACAATTGACACGGAACGTTACAGAATCGTGCAAAAATCAAATGATACCCAGAAAAAAAATAGGCCACAGATAAGTGGATAAAAGAGCTCATAAAATAAAATACAAATATTAACTAAACAAATGCCAGCAAAAATGTGTTGAATACAAAACAGGCCATAAACAACATAATTAAAACTACTTTAACCCCAGCACTATAATAACTACGATAGCTGGAAGGAACAATCATACACACATCATACTCCCCAACATGAGATAAAGCATTACTCCACTTACTCTCCAAACTACTGTACTATCATGGCTGGTTGGAACGAGAGTACACATCCTACACTCATCATATGTGGAGAAGTTACCCAATATCCACCCTGTCGTCAAGTCACCCTCAAATACCCTGTGGGCAGCCGTCACTCAATATCCACACCGTAAGTAGTCACCCATATCCCCTGTGAGCAGTAGTCACCCATATTCCCTGTGAGCAGTAGTCACCCATATCCCCTGTTTGGGTAATAGTCACCCCACATCCATCATGTGGGCGGTAGTCAAAAGATTACAAACCCATAATGGATCCAATGAGCAGACCTCAACATTGTGTTAGTCAAACAAGTTACATTAATAATGAACTATTTACAAATTAATGTTTTATAGTAATAATGATAAGATGGCAATATGCATGTCAGCGCAGCTCTTTTGTGACCTTGTAAAATGCCATTTAGAGCAGGGTAGCCGGTGGAGTCCATCCACATTTTGCATATTTTTTTTTTGAGATTAGCAGCGTTTGTTTCAGAACGTTCTGAAAACTAATAAAAAAAAAAACTTCTATTTTTTACTTTAGATTTACCTAAATTATATAACTATAAAAAAAACGTACAATGAACCTCAAATACTACATGAATACATATACCGAGAGGGGTATTTCCCTCAGCGTATATATAATGAGAATTTACTTAAAATCCCTATTTTAGAGATTCAAGTATTCTTGTCTGTTGGTGAATGGGTTACATGTACCCTTAATGACCAGCTGTAGCAGCTAGATTAAACTCCACTAACCACTCATTACAACAACCAGTTACCTAGTTACAAACTAGGTTGGTTGGTTTACTGGGTTTAAAGTGTATCGAGTACACGATTGTGGAGGATAGCTCTAATTTACTAAATAGAGACCCCTTTACCGGCGTCAAAGTAGGTTAATAGACTTTGTTCCTGGAAAATACAAGAATGCTGATGAAAGCTCTTGATCCAGGGAAGTGGAGCTACCCTACACTTCGTTGGATTAATCCTGATTGCCTCCTGTTTTCCCTGGCGTTGTGTGACCCCTACGTTTCTAGTGCTTCATTAAAATGATAAATCATAATAATTATTATGATTATATAATAATATATATAATCATAATTATCAAATGCATCAATAATAATAATAATACCTAACAGCTACATTGCCAAAGGCTTGGTACCTATTTCTTAATTTTCGATATTTCTATTAAGGGGAAGCGCCAGACCTGTATGGATGCAATCATGTTCGATCCAACGAAGGGGCGGACAGATCCAGTTCCTTGGATCAAGATCCCCTTCACCCGACATCAAGGGCTCACCCATGAGAGGTGTATATTCATTAAGGTCAGAATTATAACAAATTATTTACAGCTAATGTAAGTAATTTGTATTAATATTTGCTTTATATTGCGTATCGTATCATTATTTTTTATATATCAATATAGACAAATCTCCCAACACCTCGTTCCTGATACCTAACACCTGCTGTTCTTGTTACCTAATACTTGTTGTTCCTTTTGCCTAATACATGCTGTTCCTGTTACCTAACGCCAGCTGTCTCTGTTACCTGTTGTTCCTGTTACCTAATACCTGCTGCTCCTGTTACCTAACACTACCTGTTCCTCTTCCAGTTGTTCCTGCTGCTTAATACCAGCTGCTCCTGTTACCCAATACCTGCTGCTTTTATCTAACACTTGTTCCCTAACACCTGTTGTTCCTGTTCCCTAACACCTGTTGTTCCTGTTCCCTAACACCTGTTGTTCCTGTTCCCTAACACCTGTTGTTCCTGTTCCCTAACACCTGCTGTTCCTGTTCCCTAACACCTGTTGTTCCTGTTCCCTAACACCTGTTGTTCCTGTTCCCTAACACCTGTTGTTCCTGTTCCCTAACACCTGTTGTTCCTGTTCCCTAACACCTGTTGTTCCTGTTCCCTAACACGTTGTTCTGTTCCTAACATCTGTTGTTCCTGTTCCTAACACCTGTTGTTCCTGTTCCCACCTGTTGTTCTGTTCCAACACCTGTTGTTCCTGTTCCCTAACACCTATTGTTCCTGTTCCCTAACACCTGTTGTTCCTGTTCCCTAACACCTGTTGTTCCTGTTCCCTAACACCTGTTGTTCCTGTTCCCTAACACCTGTTGTTCCTGTTCTCTAACACCTGTTGCTCCTGTTCCCTAATACCTGCTGCTCCTGTTTCCTAACAGTAAATAGACTCCTAAAAGTTCGTCGACTGTTGTGTGCAGCTTAGTGGGGAGGACCCCCGTGAAAAGAAGTCACATTATTATACTTTATAGGGTTCCTAGATAATTAATTAATAAGTTAGTAAAGAAGGCCATTATAAAAAATTCAAATTATGTACGCTACCTAAATAATAAATTAATACTTAAGGACTCCAAAAGAAATAAATCACACTGACTTTTTTGGATTATCCTGGGTTAATAATTATCATTTAATAATCAAAGTAAATTCTTCTTCTGCCATGATGATGAGGAATAAGTATATGATATTAATTGTTATTATTATTATCAAAAGAATAGTTAAACCCGTAGTGTTCATTTAGCATATGGGGAAGGGGGTTAATATGATTTGATCCAAGGAATGGGAGGGTAGTTTCAATTCCTTAGATAAAGATCCCTTCACCAGAATCAAAGTATCCCTTCCTTTGAAGGAGGCACCAGACACAGGGTCTTGCGTGCCTCAGCAGCCAAACCTTTGCCTACTTGTTATATTAAAAACAACTCAACATATATGGGTCAAAGAATGTGCTTTAGAAGAGTTTGCACGTTACGTCACAGGACGAGGCGTCCACTATATTGCCTGTACAGTGTTTACTCACGTATTTCACTTATTTGTAGTTGCAGGGATCGATTCTCAGATTCTGCAGATTTACCTCCTCCCAGCCTTGTAGGTCCTTCCACTTCTCGACCACTCCGAGGCTGAAGAAATACTTCCCAACATTCTTGTGACTCATCAGTGTCTAACTTCCAGCTGTTTCAGAGTTCCCGTTTCTCAACTCTCAAACAAGCCTATCTCTGTCTACCCTGTCTATTCCCCTGAGTATTTTTTATGTTATCATATTCCCCCAGATTATTCTGCCTCTTTGTCGTTAGATTCAATTCCGTTAGCCTCTCCTAGCTCATGCCCCCTCGTTGCATACTTTTGCACTCTCTCTAGTTTCAAAACTTGTTTTTTCCAGGCGTGGGTTTCATATTAATATTGCATACTCAAGATAGGCCTGACATATGTTGTGTTTACCTCTGGTGAGTCGCAACAAGACAGTGTTTAGCTGAGGAATTTTGAAGTTCATGAGCCTACTGTGATGTAGGGTTTTTTCAAAATAAAGGGGCAGACAGGAATGCCTTTTTTTTTTTTTTTTTGAGAAAGATCGGAAAATGAGTAGGAGCGATCAGTAGCGGGGCTTGGGAACTGAAGGTGGAGCATGTGTCTTTAGTAAATGTTGCTTTCCTTGTTATAGGCTACAATTGATATGTGTTGCTTCAATATATACTACCTTCCTGAGTGATCCTTGGATTGGTTCATACCATGAAGATGGCTTCTCAGTCCAGAGCATCAGTTTTAGTCTCAGAAACTTTAACTGCTAACAATACTGCCCTTACGTGAAAGCATATCTTTAGAAGGTTAATCATGGATGTACAATGAAAAAGGCACTTATGTACAATTCAAGACATTCTATAGACGAAACGTTTCGTCACTCGTGGAGAAAAGTTTCCACTAATAAATGTCCTGAACTACACACAAATGTAATTTTCGACATCTTGTCGGTACCACCATACAATTGTTCATGTACAATGAGCTACTCTAATGACACCATCATACTGGATGTATGTGGAGTCACTTGTGGTTTACCTCATACTTACAATTTATATAACTTTATTCACAGTATATGAACTTTTTAACAATATATGTTTTAGACCCACCATTCACAAGTGTATATTTTAAATAAACTCTTAATATTATAAGTATAGCTAATTATTTCATTAACATACGAATATACATTCATAAACCTTGATATTCAAATACGCATACAATCATAAATGCATACAGGAAGGTGTCACTTACCTTAAAAGCGAAGATATACATCATTTTTTTGCATCATACGCCCATCCAGCTGGGAAATAGTTAAAGTTATGTGCTGTTGTAGGCCGTAATTAACTTCCCGCGCATGAAGAGTAATGTTGCATCAGGTAGACACACATGATATACACCAATAAATACCTCCTGTTGAGTATATTACACTGTTTTTTCCCCCTCTCAGATGCCTGGAGTGATTAGTGACCACTGTGAAAGATGTTTATCCCACACTGTACAGCTTGATCACACGTCACAGGTAAATGAAAACGTGTTGTGGCATCAGCGGTGTCATGGCGGACACTGACCGCCTCGCTCACATTCACATCTGAATTATCTTACAGAGATCAACAAAATTAGTATTTTTTCTTCCGTATTATCGTACAAAAATGATCGTATTATAATCTTATAATTTAGTTGCTCTTAATTATTTTTTTCTAATAACCATTTTCATTAGAGGAGTTTTAAATAATTATAAGTGAAAAGCTAATTTCCATACAATAAAATTCACATAAACGTAAATTTTGTTGAAAATATTGGTTTCTCATACCAGACTTTGGAAAAATAAATAAAAAAATAGTTATAAAAATAACTTTAGGCTTGCTTACACAAATAATTCTGAAATATGAAATTATGGAAGAAAAATATAAATGTTGTAGTCTCTTATATACTTAATAATCAGGGGTAGTTTATTTTGATACAGTAGTTTATTTTGATATAGTAGTTTACTATGCTTGACATGAGTGGTCATGTCAATATAGAAATTCAACCCGACACCAGTTCTTTGCTCATTTACACATTCATTCATTAGTAAAAACACCATTAACACCATCTGTTTTTAGTTTATGCCTCATATTTGTTTTATAAAATATCAGTGTTATTGAAAAACCTTTCGCATTAGATATTTGAGTGAAGTCAAATAAAAACAAGGCCTTTCTGAGGCGGGCAAGTGAGCCAGAGTTAGGCTACACGACCTCAACTTTACTCTCTTTAAAGTCATATCCTGTCCTAATTGTACATTATCTTCATACGTAAATATTTTACTTAATTTACCTGAAATCTACCTGTTCAGTAATATCATTTTGTTAGGAGCATATCAACAGCAAGTTTAATATATACCATCTACTTTATGTGGCATTATCAAGAGACCTTCAGTTTCATACGCTGATCTTTATTCTGTTTTCATGCAAGTCAATTTTATTTATGCCAGAAACCTGATTTTTGGTAAAAGTTAGGTTTTCAGGATCTGAAATCTTTTACATGTATTTTCTTCCTGCCCCTACGCCAGTCCCTCTCCACCACGCCAGGCCCTCTCCACCACACCAGTCCCTCTCCACCACACCAGTCCCTCTCCACCACGCCAGTCCCTCTCCACCACGCCAGTCCCTCTCCACCACGCCAGTCCCTCTCCACCAGCCAGTCCCTCTCCACCACACCAGTCCCTCTCCACCACATCAGTCTCTCTCCACTACACAAGACCCTCTCCATCACGCCAGTCCCTCTCCACTACATCAGTCCCTCTCCACTACATCAGTCCCTTTCCACCACACCAGTCCCCTCCACCACACTAGTCCCTCTCCACCACACCAGTCCCTCTCCATACATCAGTCCCTCTCCACCACGCCAATCCTTCTCCACTACATCAGTCCCTCTCCACTACATCAGTCCCTCTCCACTACATCAGTCCCTCTTCACTACATCAGTTCCTCTCTACCACACCAATCCCTCTCCACTGCATCAGGCCTTCTCCACCACATCAGTCTCTCTCCACCACACTAGTCCCTCTCCACCACATCAGTCTCTCTCCACCACACCAGTCCCTCCACCACACCAGTCTCTCTCCACCACATCAGTCCCTCTCCACCACACCAGACCCTCTCCATCACACCAGTCCCTCTCCACCACACCAGTCCCTCTCCACCACACCAGTCCCTCTCCACCACACCAGTTCCTCTCCACCACACCAGACGCTCTCTCTTCCTCCCCTTTTCCCCCTCACACCATATCCTCTCCCTCCCTTCCTTCTTCCCTCACTCCACTCTCCCTCCCTTCCTTCTTCCCTCACACCACTCTCCCTCCCTTCTTCCCTCACACCACTCTCCCTCCCTTCTTCCCTCACACCACTCTCCCTCCCTTCTTCCCTCACTCCACTCTCCCTTCTTCACTCACACTACTCTCCCTCCCTTCTTCCCTCACTCCACTTTCCCTTCATCCTCACATCACTCTCCCTCCCTTCCTTCTTCCCTCACACCTGACATTATCCCTTCCTCTCTTTCCCTCACACTAGACGGCCTCTCTCCTTTCTTACCTGAACCACTCTCTCCCTCCCTCCTTCACACCAGACGCTCTCCCTCCCTGTCTTATCCCTCATACCAGATCTTCTTCCTCCTTCCCTCATACCAGATCAATCTCTCTCTCTCTCTCTCCCTTACATCAAACCACCTTCTCTATCTCCCTTACACCAGATCACTCCCTTCCTCGCACTAGACCAACCTCTCCCTCCAACACCAGACCCTCTACCTCCTTCCCTAACTCACACCAAACCTCTCCCTCCCTCTCTATCTCCCTCACATCAAACCTCTCCCTCCCTCCAGCAAGGTAGTATTCCCCTCACCCCTCACAGCGCGTCCTCCTCCTCCTCCCCTCGTAATCGCATATTCATTCTATAATGTACTCGTTAGCCGTATATGGGCACACACAGCCGCGCCGCTCACAGATCAAAGGCGGTCTCCTCACGTATGTTTAAATTGCTCTGCACAGACTGTTGATTCTCCCCTCTCCTCCCTACAGTTACCCTCAGCCTGCCCCTATCATGATCCTAACCAGCCTCTAGCATGATCCTAGCCAGACTCTAGCATGATCCTAACCAGCCTCTAGCATGATCCTAGCCAGACTCTAGCACGATCCTAACCAGCCTCTAGCATGATCCTTGCTAGGCTCTAGCATGATCCTAACCAGCCTCTAGCATGATCCTAGCCAGCCCCCAGAATGCTTCTAGCTAGCCCCTAGATTACTTCTAGCTAGGCTCTAGCCTGCTCTTAGTCAGCCCGTAACCTTTGTCTATCCAGGCTCTAGCCTGCTTCTAGTCAGGCTCTAGCCTGTTTCTAGCCAGGCTCTATCCTGCTTCTGGCCAGGCTTTAGCCTGCTTCTAGTCCGGCTCTAGCCTACTTCTAGCCAGGCTCTATCCTGCTTCTAGCCTGTTTCTAACCAGATTCTACCCTGCTTCTAGCCAGTCTGTAGCCAGCTCCTAAACTGTCAGTGGTCATCCCCTAGCCTGCCTGAAGCCGGCCCCTAGCCTGCGTGTAGCCAGCCATTAGCCTGCCTGTAGCCAGCTCCTAGCCCACCTGCAGCCAGCCCTAGCCTGCCTGTAGCCAGCCGCTAGCCAGCCCTTAGTCTGCCTGTAGCCACCCTTAACCTGCTTGTAGCCATCCCGAAGCCAGCCGCTAGCCTGTATGGTGGTGATAGTGCTCTTGTGGTAATAGGTTATGGTGGTGGTGATACTGAGGGTGGTTGAGGGATGATGGTGGTTGAAATTATTATATATATAAGAGTGCACAACTGGCGTAAAATTTGCATACAGGGGAAATTGAACCAAAGTGTGCAAAACGGGATACATGCACACCTATATTTATATAATCATGAAGGGCTAAACCCTTAAGAAATCGTAAAGCACTTGGTGAAGTTTTTCCATCCAATTCCTTGGATGGAAAAACTCCATTATTTAAGGCACTCACATTGAGGGGGAAATGCACGCGTCAAAAAAGCTCGTCAAATATAAAAATAATGGAGCGGCAGCGAGGAGTGACGGGAATACAGATGAGTGGAGTATTATCTTCATGGGGATGCACTAAACCCATAGGGAATGGGAGATAATCATCTGTGATTTCTGAAATAACTCAGGGATCCTGGAAATATTAACTCACACATACCACACAAAAATATGAACAACTAATACGAACAAAAACACAAATAAATACTATTACACCCAGTTAAAATAATAATCTTTTTAAAATAACAATAATCAGATTATCAGTATTAAAAGGGTCTCTTTAAAAGTTCCCCAGCGTGCCTTGAGCCACCCTGGTAATTATACAAAACATAATGGAAGCAAGATACACACAGAGGGGCAAGATACACACAGAGGGGCAAGATACACACAGAGGGGCAAGATACACACAGAGGGGCAAGATACACACAGAGGGGCAAGATACACACAGAGGGGCAAGATACACACAGAGGGGCAAGATACACACAGAGGGCAAGATACACACAGAGGGGCAAGATACACACAGAGGGGCAAGATACACACAGAGGGGCAAGATACACACAGAGGGGCAAGATACACACACAGGGGCAAGATACACACAGAGGGGCAAGATACACACAGGGGCAAGATACACACAGAGGGGCAAGATACACACAGACGGGCAAGATACACACAGAGGGCAAGATACACACAGAGGGGCAAGATACACACAGAGGGGCAAGATACACACAGAGGGGCAAGATACACACAGAGGGGCATGATACACAGAGGGGCAAGATACACACAGAGGGGCATGATACACACATAGGGGCATGATACACACATAGGGGCATGATACACACAGAGGGGCATGATACACACAGAGGGGCATGATACACACAGAGGGGCATGATACACACATAGGGGCATGATACACACAGAGGGGCATGATACACACATAGGGGCATGATACACACAGAGGGCATGATACACACAGAGGGGCATGATACACACATAGGGGCATGATACACACAGAGGGGCATGATACACACAGAGGGCATGATACACACAGAGGGGCATGATACACACAGAGGGGCATGATACACACAGAGGGGCATGATACACACAGAGGGGCATGATACACACAGAGGGCATGATACACACAGAGGGGCATGATACACACAGAGGGGCATGATACACACAGAGGGGCATGATACACACAGAGGGGCATGATACACACAGAGGGGCATGATACACACAGAGGGGCATGATACACACAGAGGGGCATGATACACACAGAGGGGCAAGATACACACAGAGGGGCATGATACACACATAGGGGCATGATACACACAGAGGGGCATGATAAACACAGAGGGGCATGATACACACAGAGGGGCAAGATATTATTCATCACAATGATGAGTCATGACGATTCCTGTTGGAGCCAAACACCCTCGTGTTGTGGCTGTACATCCATGAAGGAGCATTAACTGCCTGCAGGAATGGGAGGCATTCAGATTCGATCCAAGGAAGGGAAGCGCAGGTCCAATTCCCTCGATCAAGTCTCGTCAGCATCAAGGAACCTGTAATAATATTGGTAGAATTACCGACAATATGTTAAGTAAAAGGACACAAATGCAACTAATGTGACATTTTATTGTGACAACGTTTCGCTCTCCAGGAGCTTTCTCAAGCCGTTACAAGCGATAATGGACATAGTGGGTTTATATATACTCTCAAAGTGAGGTGAAATACTAGTGGTGGTAGTAGTAGTGATATTAGTAGTAGTAGTAGTAATACAATAAGGTAGAACAATCAATATGCACATGAGTAAAAGGTGATAAAACAAATACTAGGGTAGTATAACAATAGGTTAGACAAATATTTCTGCTGGAGGTTGAAATATCGAAGGCCTGTAGGAGTGTTTCACATCTACGATGTGCTAGTGTTGAATTAGCAGGAGAGACTATGTGATGGTAGGGTTTACTGTTTTCAGGAGGATTCTTGCTAAGACTTCAGAGATGGTGAAGCTGCCTTTGTTTTGTTTAATTGTGTTAGAAACAGAGATAAGTGCTGATTCAAGGCATTTGCGTCTACGGAAATTAGTTTCTTTGATTACTAGTCGGGCGTCTTTGAATTTCATGAGATGATTGTTGGAATTTCGGTGTTGTACGCAGGCGTTGTTCAGGTTATCGTTTCTGCATGCATTAATGTGTTCATTGATGCGTGTTTCGAGGTTCCTTGCTGTTTCTCCTACATAAATTCTGTCGCAGCCTCCACAGGGTATAGTGTAGACCCCTGCGTTGACTGGTTCATGGTGCTTGGATTTAGTCTTGGTTAGATCCTTAATAGAAGTACTGGAAGCGATGGCGACTCTAGTGTTAGCTCGTGCAAATACTTTAGAAATGTTGGATGCAACCTGGCTGTTGGGAAGAATTATGACTTTGTTTGGAGTGGTGTTGATGCGTGGAGAATTAATGATCTAACCATTAAGGATCTAACCAAGACTAAATCCAAGCACCATGAACCAGTCAACGCAGGGGTCTACACTATACCCTGTGGAGGCTGCGACAGAATTTATGTAGGAGAAACAGCAAGGAACCTCGAAACACGCATCAATGAACACATTAATGCATGCAGAAACGATAACCTGAACAACGCCTGCGTACAACACCGAAATTCCAACAATCATCTCATGAAATTCAAAGACGCCCGACTAGTAATCAAAGAAACTAATTTCCGTAGACACAAATGCCTTGAATCAGCACTTATCTCTGTTTCTAACACAATTAAACAAAACAAAGGCAGCTTCACCATCTCTGAAGTCTTAGCAAGAATCCTCCTGAAAACAGTAAACCCTACCATCACATAGTCTCTCCTGCTAATTCAACACTAGCACATCGTAGATGTGGAACACTCCTACAGGCCTTCGATATTTCAACCTCCAGCAGAAATATTTGTCTAACCTATTGTTATACTACCCTAGTATTTGTTTTATCACCTTTTACTCATGTGCATATTGATTGTTCTACCTTATTGTATTACTACTACTACTACTAATATCACTACTACTACCACCACTAGTATTTCACCTCACTTTGAGAGTATATATAAACCCACTATGTCCATTATCGCTTGTAACGGCTTGAGAAAGCTCCTGGAGAGCGAAACGTTGCCACAATAAAATGTCACATTAGTTGCATTTGTGTCCTTTTACTTAACATCAAGGAACCTCCCTTGAGAGGAGCTCATTGACAGGACCCACTGGGTCCGCCACTTCCGAAGACAAACCTTATCTGTGGCCAAGAAATAACAACCTACCAGAATATGATCAAACTAATCGCTAAACCCGTAAGGGTCATACAGCACTGAGCAACCTCCCAGATTATTATAATTATGGGGAGCGCTAAACAAGTAGGATTATACAGCGCATGTGGGGGAGGGGGATGGAAGGTATTCAGGCTCAATTCAGGGAACCGGAGTACAGTCCAATTCCCTAGATCAAGAGCCCCTCACCAGCATCAAGGAACCTCTCTTGAGGGAGGAAAAATTAGCTCCAGATCCTTGAAATAATGCCTTTCACCTTAAGAGTGAAATGTAAATGTAAGACGTTGATGACCTTACCGACCACACTGTTGGTGCTAATTGCATGCACACCAACATAGGCAGCACAGCCTTACTAATCAGGAACTGACTTGAGGAACTTACGAAGTTCCTTCTTGAAGACAGCCAGGGGCCTGTTAATAATTCTCATTAAGTATGGTGTTAAAATGTCTTGGTTTCTTTACACTTGTTATCTATCTCATAGCACTCCTGCTTTTTCAATAGTTATCTTGCACCATTATTTTTATAATCAAAACTAAATGCTGAACCCACAAGGGTTCAGCATATGATTTAGATGTGTAGATTTGGAACCATACAACCTGAATTTTACAAGTGTAAATTATGATGTGATCCCACTTTTCAGATATTATTATAATATTCATTGGGGAAGCACTAAACCCATAGGGGTCATAAAACAACCTAGGAAATAAGGGGTAATTAGGTTTGATCCAAGTAGACAGTAGCTCCAATTCCTTGGATCAAGAACCTTTCACTAGCATCAAGGCCTTAAAGAAGATACAGAAACAAGATGATGAGAATGTTATGTAATACATAATGTATTGTTACTGTTAAATAAGATACATATTTTACATAAAGTGCTGAAAATATCTCACCAATACAGGACTCGCAACAATGGGTTAGAGTGAGTGAAAATTTTAAAACATAGGTGGTGCAGTTAGTTAAGTTTCTGTTCAAAAGTCGGAAAATATAAAAAGTAGCCATTAATTTATGACAAAAAAATTGATTACTGCCATGTACTGTTACCTAATTTTGAGTGAAGCATTATCATGGGGAAGCACTAAACCCGTAGAGATTATACAGCGCCTTTGGGGGGAGGTAATGGAAGGTATTCAGGCCCAATTCAGGGAACTGGAGCACAGATCCAATTCCCTAGATCAAGAGCCCCTTACCAGCATCAAGGAGCCTCCCTTGAGGGGTTGAGTGAAGCAACTGGACCAATGAGCAAAGGGTAGACTATGATAGTTCCAGTGAAACATCAATGCCTTAGTGGATTCATATTTTTGTTAATTCCTCATTTTTGTTATCTAATACATTATTATTATAATATGTTTACTCCCATTCTTCGAATTCCTTCTAGGCCAGCAGAGGGTGGGACGTATCCAACCCACCAAGGAAATAAATCTATCTATTCTGCTATTGTGTTTAGTAATTTAGAAAGATTTATGGTCTAATTTAAGAAAGAATTTTTTTTATTATATCCTAATTAGGCACATAACTAATACATTTATGAGGCAGGGAAGGGGAGGAAAGGGGGTGATCACTAGACATGGGAGAATGGAAGGTATTCAAGTTGGATCCAAGGAAAGTCTGGTCCAATTCCTTGGATCAAGAGCCCCTCACAGGCATCAAGGAACCATCCTTGAGCGGTAATCAGGAGCAGGTGTTGAGTCATCACGGCAGCAAGACCTAGCACTGCTTGACGAACTTATTATACAAACCCAAGATCTAACTCAACCTGTAATTTTAGGTTAGCGAGTACAGCAATACAAACATCAGGTCTGTTGAAAATTCTTTACTCGGATACCATAAAGTTTGTAGCTAATCCTTTACCTGAAATGACCTCATTTGGAATGTTATGTTTTCTTTAGCTAATGGGAAATTTTAATTAAAACCTCATTCTCTATTTTTCTTTAAATTATTATAATAAACAAGAAGCACTAATCATACAGCATTCGTTCTTTAAATCATTTACAATATTACAAAAAGTGTGACCTGCTAAGCTCATCTAAGTAGGCTAAGCTGGTGATGTAGTCCACCAGTCAAAATAATTGCTCATCCTTGTTCTAGTCTTGTCTAACACATGTATGTAGTTTCCATGCCTTAACTTTCAAGTTAGTTTTCCTAAAAACTATTATTAATAGAAAACTTCCTTGGATTCGTCTGTTATAAAATCTTATTAAAAATTAAATATCTATTAACTTTTTCTTAAGACAAACAAAGATAATGGGTGTGTATCCTTTATTATATAAATACAATAAAATTTGATATACATGAACAATTTATTATAAAATTAATCTGGGTATACATCGCTAGTTAGGTAACACTTCAGATTTATTACATATTGAACATGTAAGTCTACATAACATCAATTAAAAAGTAAACAAAACATTAATTTTATCAAAACAAATTTCACTCTTTCCGACAACAATTAACCACTTCTAGGCCTTGATGGGGTGCAAACATTGCTCTGCCCTGAGCATCACTTGACAAAATCCTCTCTAATTGTTTTTCTGGTATGATTATCTTCATTTTTTCTTGACTGCTGAGACCATTAATGGTCAAGACACCACACATCAACTCCTTTTTCAAGTTAAAAGTAACTGTGGGGAGGGAGCCGGTTGCTACACTCTGGTTGGTTGCAGAGGTCTTGTTCAGCCAGGACTTAGGTGGGAAGGAGGTCCACGTAACCTAACTGGGAGCAATTTTCATGCCCAGGCACAGAGGTAGGAATTTAAACAAAGCTGTCAATGGCCTTGAAACCCCCAACAACAACTAGCAACAAACTTTCCATGGCAAAGTATAACATGCGTGCACCCAAGCATGCACATCTTAGCACACATGCACATGTATGCATGCTCATGCACACACAAAATGTGCACACACACAAGTGCTTACACACACACTACATAATAATACCAACAACATCTAGAATACAATTAGGTTGCACTTGTGTTTAAGCTCAACATCAATACCTGATTTCTTGTAATGCACGTAAGTAAGCATTACCTGTATTAAAAATACTTTTGTTCTGGCTTATTTAATTACAAACACTCGTTATTACCAGAATAAGTCACAATATTGAACTGGAACACATCACAAACTCATAAATTAGAAAAGTTAAATGTCATATCTGTCCCTCCTAAACTAAAATGGTCCAGGATTAACAAAATGCTGTCCAGATTTCAATACCATTGAATGAATGTGAATGTGTATATATGTATATATGTATGTATATGTGTATATGTATGTATGTATGTATGTATGTATGTATGTATGTATGTATGTATGTGTGTGTGTGTGTGTGTGTGTTAGTTACCATTTTGTCCTAGGCACATGTCGATTTGACACTAGGCCTGTTGTATGTATATGTGTGAGTGTGTGTGTGTGTGTGTAAGGAAACACTTCGAAATGTTTCCGCCCCGTCGGGAATAGAACCCGGGCCCTCCGTGTGTGTGTGTGTGTGTGTGTGTGTGTGTGTGTGTGTGTGTGTGTGTGTGTGTGTGTGTAGGGAGGCCGACGTTAAAAAAAAATTATATGATTTCTAGAAAACATTCTAAAAATGATGAATAAAACATTAAATTTTGATATTGAGGACAATACTATTCTGTATTTGTTTAAGTGGTTAAATCAAATTTCAGAAAGTGACCAGAGATGTATCACAACTATATTATGTTCCCACTGATACAGATATTCAGGATCCTAGCTTTTATTTTTTTTTTGGGGGGATGATTATTTCAGTAATATAGCATTTATAGCTGATCATATATATATATATATATTATACATATATTTTAAATTACATAATTTTTATATTTTCTAAGGGGTGTAAAAAAAAATACAAAATAACAAGGACCAAGGTACATGTTCAGTTATACTGGGAGGAAAACTAACACAAATTAAAAAAATTAACCTGAACTAATGGTTAACATTTCTAATGTCTTGACATATAATACTGAATATATTTCGCTGCACTGAAGACTATGTAAAAAATCAACATAATAATATTGTATTAATAATAAGGAGCTCTTATGAGAGCTGTCAATTATCTACACATGCAATTGGTTCCATCACAATTATATCCATAATCAAACTGCATACCCAATAAACAACTAATCATACAGCAGAACAGTTTTTTCTAATTACAGGATGTAATTTTTCACTTTCATTCTGACAAAATTTATCTTTACATGTATTAGATATTGATTACATAGTATTCTGATGATGTTATGGTACTGTGTTGAAAGAGGAGTACAGTACAGTACACTGAAATCTTGCCTTTAAATCCGAGGAGTGATACCCTTCCAAATCTTCGTCTGACAATGTACCGTGGCCTGTAAAAAAAAAAAATATATAATCCTTTTTAATTTAAAGCTACATCCTATTATTCCTAAGAAATGACAATCAGGGCAAGGATGCCTCACAGAAGGAAATATTCACAATCACTCTAGCTGCCTTTCCAGATGAGTGTAGATATTGTGTTCCAAAGCTGACCAACTAAATTGCATCATTCCCACACCCCTCTCATAGTGAAGCTAATCTACTTGTTTTATGAAGGTGAATGCTTCCTGGCTCTACCACGAGTAAGAACCAAACAAATGATTCATTTTCACAGGTTTCTACTACAATGATATAAAATCAAGTAAAGAATCATGATCCTGAGTTGACACATTAACATGGTATGGTGGAATTCTATACAGCCTCTCCTCACTTAGCAACGTACTCGTTTACCAATGCCTCAGACTTACGACGTGCTCTCTGACCAGTATTCATACCTAAATAATATACAGCGGACCCCAGATTTTCGTACGGTCCAAATATCGTACAATTCGGATTTAAAACACTTTTGGGAGAAATTTTGGTCCGGATTTCGTACCTTCACCCGGAAATCGTACGTATCAGACGCATTCACCCGCCCAGAGACAAAATACACATACAGTACACTCATTATTTACCTTAAAATATGTGTAGTCTTAATGTAGGATGAGAGGTGAGTAGTATTTATTTATAGGAAGTCAGGTGTAGGTAGCCGGTAGATGTAGTTATGGCTACACAGCTGCACCTATACCTACATAGCTACACTATGTTTAATGCGGCCCAGAGCCATATTATTACCATCGACATACCATGTTCACCAAGTTTAATCGTTTCTAACAACTACCTTTAGATGCCATCATAAACAAAGGGAGAAGTAATGAATAATTCATGCCAAGAATTGTAAACAAAAGCATTATGTATTAAGGGCAGTGACTGGGCCAGACGCAGATTCATACAGTTTTCTCTAATGCTCGAACAGAGAAAACGCAATGTTTACCCTCCACCGACTACAACCCCTCGATAGCATGTTTATATGCTATGTAACGTGTTTCTTATATAATTTTGAAGAAAATATAATAGATAGATTAATGAAAATGTCTATATTAACGTAAAATAAGACATTTAATGTGCCCAAGAGTGATTATTATTACATTATTTACGTTATCCATGGAGGCAAAGAAGGGAATGTACGAAAGTATAGTGGTACCAACACTTATATGGGTGTGAAGCATGGGTTGCAAATGCTGCAGCGAGGAGGAGGCTGGAGGCAGTGGAGATGTCGTGTCTAAGGGCAATGTGTAATGTAAATATTATGCAGAAAATTCGGAATGTGGAAATTAGGAGAAGGTGTGGAGTTACTAAAAGTATTTGTCAGAGGGCTGAAGAGGGGTTGTTGAGGTGGTTTGGTCATTTAGAGAGAATGGATCAAAGTAGAATAACTTGGAGAGCGTATAAATCTATAGGGGAAGGAAGGCGGGGTACGGGTCGTCCTAGAAAAGGTTGGAGGGAAGGGGTAAAGGAGGTATTGTGGGCGAGGGGCTTGGACTTCCAGCAAGCATGTGTGAGCGTGTTAGATAGGAGTGAATGGAGACGAATGGTTTTTGGGACATGACGATCTGTTGGAGTGTGAGCAGGGTAACATTTTGTGAAGGGATTCAGGGAAACCAGTTAATTGATTTAGTTGGACTTGAGTCCTGGAAATGGGAAGTACAATGCCTGCACTTTAAAGGAGGGGTCTGGGATAGTGACAGCTGGGAGGGACAATTCTCAGCTGTCGTATCTGAGCTCCTCTGCAAAGACAGTGATTATGTATGAGTGTGGTGAAAGTGTTGAATGATGATGAAAGTATTTTCTTTTTGGGGATTTTCTTTCTTTTTGGGTCACCCTGCCTCGGTGGGAGACGGCCGACTTGTTGGGAAAAAAAAAAAATGGCATTAAGACTAGAGGGACACTTAGTGATTTTAATGTGTACCTGCACGCCAACAAGAGTCTTCAATAAAGGTATGTAATAGTGATTTAAATGTTCATTTATCCATTTCATTACTGCTTTATATTTATTTCTCATTGTTTTCTATATGTAAAACTATAGTTATTCTTTAAAAAATGTATTTTTTGTTAATATTTTTGGGTGTCTGGAACAGATTAATTGTATTTACATTATTTCTTATGGGAAATATTACTTTTCGGATTTAGAACGACCTTCTGGAATGGATTAAGTACGAAATCCGGGGTTCCACTATTAATTTGAAATGTTTTTTTTATCAGCCTCAGCTCTGCTCCACATGCTGGAGTACCACATGCAAATCAAACTGGAATTATTAATGAAAATAACAGAAGACTTGTACCATAGTTGCTGTAATAGCAATTGCTATTTGACGAAAACCTTATACCATATGCACACTGTCACTGATGAAGAGCAGCAATTGGGAACTTATTTTAGACAACCTTTCATCTGTGCACCAGGCATTCATCAAGTCTCAGACTTGAAAAAATACTTGCTGTGTAGGTGAAACATTGTTGAAATAAAAGTTTCTACTTGCTGTTCACTTCTTTATTAATTACATCTCGTTAGGACTTCCACACCATCTCCTATTACCATATGCACACGATTACTTACCTTACAGGCAGTAGCGTGCATCTGTGTCTGGCACCAGTACGATGGACCCCAAGTACATTTCTCGCCGCCCAGAAGATGTTCAGGTGAATCTCTGGGGCACATCTTCAATCCTTGACAAACTTTTTCAGGATCACCAAGTTCAGCTAGTAGGTTCACCAGGTAGGGTCCATACACTTCAATCATACTGCGGCACTGGGGAATTTAAATTAATTTCTGTCCTGAGACATTCACAGTGTGAAATGTGCATCTAAATGGCATATTGCCAAAAATACTGAAGAAAAAAAGAGAGGTTAAGAAACAGGCTGTCATTGAGACAGCTGTGTAGCTTTAGCAAGTCATGACTTCTATAGCTCTCCGCAGATCAACACTGTCCCAATAAAAGTTAGCTCTGAATCCTGTCTTTTCTTCACTGATGTCAAACTTATTTACAATCATTGCTTTACCATTATCTGCATTTACACAGAGGTGCACACTGAAGTTATAATACTTCACTTTGTTTATCTTTTAATGTTAACTCCAAAAAAAAAAGTGCTATCAGTTATTGTAAAATAAAAGCATGACCAAAAATAAAAAATATTTATCATAAAGTAATGGTTAAAGAAAAAACCACGACTGTAAAAAAAAAAAATCTCTACAATCATAAGAACAGTGGAGCATAGCAGTAGGCCTACTGGCCAATGCTAGGCAGGTTCAACTTGTACACAACCACACACATTCATTGACCTATAAATCTTATTTTAAAGTTACCCAATGTTATTACTTTCAATGACACTACAGGTGAGTTTACTCTGCTCATCTAAAACTCTAATGCCAAGCAAGTGCATCTTCTATATCCATACTAAATCTAAATTTGTCTAACTTAATACATTGCTGGAAATCCTGTCATGATTATATCCCTTTATTTATTCTGGTTTTCCATCTGTGCCTCTGAAGTGCAAATTTAGCATCTTCAGCTTATCTTCAAAGGAAAGGTTTCTGATATAGATAAACTTCATCATCCTTCTCTATGATTTCACGCATATTTATGTCCATTCTATAAAATAAGAGACCAGAACTGAGCAGCACAATCTCAATGGTGCCTTACCAAGAATATATAACGTTGAAGTATAACCTGAGGATTCTTTCTACTTGTACTTACTGATATGAAGCCAAGAATTCCATTAGTTTCATTGCAAACACTTATGCACTGTTGTCTTATCTTTGGATTTTGGGATAACCAGAACTCAAGGTCAATTGCAATCAATCTGATTTAGACCTACATTTAGTACATAGATGTCAAAATTATTTTCTCTTCCCAGAGTTGGAACCTCATATTCACCCATCTGTCATTTCCCACACACACATTACCCTATCCAGATCAACCTGTAGCTCATCAGAAATTATTTGATGACTTACTGGTATGTTGCTATTTATTCCCTCACCCATACTTTTTATATAGTTCGTGAACAAAAGTTAGTACAGTGGACCCCCGGTGTTCGTGATTTATTCGTTCCAGAATGCTGTTCAAGTGCCATTACCAAACGAATTTGTTCCCATAAGGAATAATGTAAATTAGACTAGTCCTTTTAGCCCTAAAATATACACTTACAAAAGCACTTACAAAAATACACTTACATAATTGTTCGAGTTTGGAGTATCACGAAAACAGGGGGTCCACTGTATACTGACCAAGGTCAAAACCACTTGTAACTGGTCCCCATTATGATTTCTCCTCATCTATGTAAAGTCCCCATACACAATATCATATTCTTTATCTTAGTCTATCAGCTCAGTATCTTAGTGGAAAAAAAAAATCGGAAAATTCATAATGCAAGAATACATCTTTATAAATTATATCTTTCAAGGTAGCTTCGAACTGCATCTCCAGTTATTAATTTTTATTATCTTTCCCACAATTGAAGCTTATTGGTCTATAATTTGAAGCTAAGGACCTATCTTCTACTTAAACATGTATCCCATTTGTCATTTTTCACTTATCTGGTAAAATGCTTGTTTGTAGTGATTTAATACAGAGACTAATTAATGATGGTTAAGTACCTCCTTACATGTCTTTAAAATCCTAAGAACTGATGATTGTTTATTCAGCATTTAACATTATAGCTTTTTTTTTTGACACAGAATACCTGAACAAGTAATGCAGAAAAGGATTGTTCAAACAACGGGGACCATGAAAATATAAAATGGTTATCTGGTGCTTTTAAATATCATCCTTCCTCTCAGCTGGTGCTGGATAATTAGTGATACACTTTATTTACAAATGGATTTACAATCATTTAAGAATCTGAAGTTACCTTGCTTTTTTTTTTTTTAATACTGACTCTTTCCCACTGAGGTAGGGTGACCTAAAAAGAGAGGAAACACATTCACCCTCATTCGTTCAATTTGTTTTGCCAGAAGCATGCTGGTATCACAGTTCAGATGTCCCTCCAAGCTACTACATCCTCACCCATCTTACAGAATGCAGGGACTATGCTTCCCACCTCAAAAACTCAAGTCTGGCTAACTAATTTCCCTGAATTATAAAAACAACAAAGCTAGTATCAATGTGAGAGGAAATTACAAATGAATTTTCACAATAATTAATAATTACACTCTTATATGGGTGTGAAGCATGGGTTGCAAATGCTGCAGCGACGAGGCGGCTGGAGGCAGTGGAGATGTCCTGTCTAAGGGCAATGTGTGGTGTAAATAGAATGCAGAAAATTCGGAGTGTGGAAATTAGGAGGTGGTGTGGAGTTAATAAAAGTATTTGTCAGAGGGCTGAAGAGGGGTTGTTGAGGTGGTTTGGTCATTTAGAGAGAATGGATCAAAGTAGAATGACTTGGAGAGCATATAAATCTGTAGGGGAAGGAAGGCAGGGTAGGGGTCGTCCTCGAAAAGGTTGGAGGGAGGGGGTAAAGGAGGTTTTGTGGGCGAGGGGCTTGGACTTCCAGCAAGCATGTGTGAGCTTGTTAGATAAGAGTGAATGGAGACTAATGGTTTTTGGGACCTGACGAGCTGTTGGAGTGTGAGCAGGGTAACATTTTGTGAAGGGATTCAGGGAAACCAGTTAATTGATTTAGTTGGACTGAGTCCTGGAAATGGGAAGTACAATGCCTGCACTTTAAAGGAGGGGTCTGGGATAGTGACAGCTGGGAGGGACTTACTCTCAGCTGTTGTATCTGAGTGCCTCTGCAAAGACAGTGATTATGTATGAGTGAGGTGAAAGTGTTGAATGATTATGAAAGTATTTTCTTTTTGGGGATTTTCTTTCTTTTTGGGTCACCCTGCCTCAGTGGGAGACAGCTGACTTGTTGAAAAAAAAAATTAACAAGAGATTGAAATAAATGATGACTTCAATATAAATAAAGTCAGACAAAGTCTACTTCAACAGTGGCTGGTTGGTCTATCATCCAGGATACTTTATCAGACCAACATGTGGTGGTAGAGAGCCCTAGATCTTTTAAAAGCAGATTTAATAAAGGTACAACAATGTATTACATTCTTACCTGTTCCTTTCCATTTGGTGGGAAAAGCCTACACACTTCTTCCAGTATGGTGTCAATGGTAGTTGTAAGTTCTCCATCCTTTAACTTTTCATCAACGTAACTAACTATGCCTTTACACACTTGGCACTTATTCAAATGAAAATTCACTGTGGCCCTCAGACCTGAAACAAATAAAAATAGTACCAAGTAATTTGTGTAATTTTTAGGGTACAAGAGATGAAGTGAGAGCTGACACAGGTGCTCTTGCTGATGAGACAATGTTTTTGAAAGATTCAGAGAAGAGTTTGGAGAAGCTCGGGAAGGTGTGTATGAAGAGTTAAAAGTGAACATAGAAAATAAAAAGGTTACAAGGAAAACATCTAGGCACTGAAGCATTAAGAGTCAGATCAGAGGGTTATAGTAGGGAGAAAATGTATTTAAATATTTAAGTGGATATACTAACTGATGAGTCAACGAAAAATGAGGTGAATTATAAAACACAGGAGGTAAAAAAATTAAAGGTAGCGTGAATGTTAAGGAGACTGGCCAGACATGCTTTTTAACCCTTAAACGGTCCACACGTATATTTACGTTAGCACTGCTACTGCTCCAAACGTATATTTACGTTTTATTTTTCCTGCCTTCAAATTTGGCATGATTGGCCTGAGATGCCTGGTCAGCATAGAATGGGTCTTAACACTCGGTGTGCGCCATATTAAAAAAATCTGGGACCACTTAGTACCTTGTGGGAGCACCAGTTAAATTGAGGGCCAGCTAGAGCAAACACTGCAGCAAACACCATAGATTCACTGATGTCATGTCATATTAACACTCCCCTTTGAAGTGGAAAGTGATGTCGGCAGGCTAGCAGGCCAGCTGGCTGCCTGCCTGCCTGGGGACCTGGCTGGCAAACAGCTGGTTGGCCACCTGGCTGGCCAGCAGCTGGCTGGTCAGCTGGGTACCTGATTGGCTGTCTATCTCTGTCTGTCTGTCTGTATCTATCTGTCTGTTTGTCTCTGTCTCTATCTCACAGGAACACATACGTAAATACAATTATACATAGTGTAAATTACCTAGGATAACTAAAAAAAATCAAGACAAAGTGCTATAATGTGCTTGTGATCTGCGTAATACCAGTTGGTTCATGAGCTACTCTCTGAGACAAGCAGACAGAAAGGAGACGACACAGGCAGACAGACAGATACAGACAGACAGACAGGTTTGCGTAACAAATAAAGGGAAGCAATGTAAGCTGTCAAATGTCATCACTGTAATTACTGGACTGATAAGAAGAGATAAGACTATGGCTCACCCATCTCGTGAAATGTCACCAGAGTCATTAGTGGAGATCAGATGAGATAAGGCAGCAACACAAATCTTTTATTGTTATTATTATTATTATTATGCACTATTTTTATTATTATTATCATCATTATTATTCACTATCATTATAATTATTATTATTTTTATGCACTATCCTTATTATTATTATTTGAGTACAATTTCAGTACCCAATATTAGTGTCAGAACACAGATTGGCTATGAAATCACAAGAACTACTATAAATTGTGATTATGAGAACATAAAAATTATATAAAATAATAAAAAAAGTGAAAAAAAGGTATATCGGTAACGATTCTGCAAGCGGCAGGACTCCTGTTGCTGTCAGGTGAGCATCCAGTGCCAACTTCTCCGCTTCATATCTCGGTAACTACAGACCCAAATTCTATTTTTTTATCCTATAACACTTAAAAAAAATGTGCTCTTTATTTCTATAAAAAAATAACTTTTGTTTTTTTAAAAAGATTTGGGGCACTGGGCGAGCTAACGTAAATATACATTTGGACCGTTTAAGGGTTAATAAATAAAAAAAAATAAAAAAGTAATAAACCAGAGTATAGTGATGGAGCAAGGAGTCTGGAGGCAGTGGAGATGTGTTGGAGCTCATTGTGTAGTGTGAAGATTATGCAGAGTAGACTACTGGTGATATGAAAAGCATATTTTTGAGAGTGAAGGACGGGTTATCGAGATGGTCTGGTCATTTAGAAAGGATGACGAGAAATAGGTTGACTAAGAAGAGATATAAATTCTAGGTAGATGGAATGAGGGAAAGATGTCTAAGGAAAGACTGGAAGGTGTAAATAATTATTATATTCATGGGGAAATGGAAGCTAATCAGGTTTGATCCAGGGGTAAAGGGAGGATATATGTAATTTCTTGGAACAAGATCCCCATACTAGCATATTCTTCCTCTTGGGGAGAGGGGAGGAATGAGATAATCAGGTTTGATCCAAGGAAGGGAAAGCCAGGTCTAATTCCTTTAATCAATAGTTCCTCACTAGAAGGATGTGAAGGTTTTGAATGGGGCTTCAGCATCCAGCAGCCATGTATGAGCATGTTAGATCAGAGTGGGTGGAGACCAGTGCTTTTTCAGGATTTGATATGCTGTTGTAGCATGAGCATGTTACCATGAACGAAATGATTCAGGAAAACTGGTTAGCCTGTGCCGTGAAAAATGAGTTGGGATGTTACAGTTCAGAGTCAAATGAATTGTGATATTTGTGCACATCTGGCAAGACAGATAATGAATAAGTAATTGTGACTATTTCCTCCTTTGTGTCACCCTACCTTTGGCAGTAAAAAAAACCTTAACATTGATTAAGGTGTTAAAAAACAGACACAAATTAATATAATGGAAAGTCCACAAGAAAAAATTCTCCTAAACTGATCGCATTTTGCCTTCCACCTTGGCTGTTGAATTATTGAAAAGGTAACTACCCATCAAATGACAATGACAGTTCACTTTAAAGCTAGCAACATTAATAGCTATTGCTGTAAATGATAATAAAAACAATATTTCTTGAATGTGTAGGTAGTAGGTTGGAAGAAAGATTTCTTGAATGTCAAAACCCTGAGAAATTATACCTGTGAATGAAGGTGCTTTGCAGAGTTTAAGTTCTTGGCAAACAACTTTGGGATTAAGCTGGTTAACTAGAAGCTTGACAATGGCATCACCATACTGCTCAATAAAGCCAATGCAATCGTCCTGAAGTGTTCCTGGCAGGCGGGTACATATGAAGTCTACCACCTCAATGATTTCATTCTGAAAAAAATATGGAACTATATAATTTAGTGCATTCATTAATCTCACATTTTATATATCAAGCAGTGTGATATTTGCCCTTCTCAAAAGATACCCAGGGCCTGAATGATACGGATATATTGGAGGCACCCTGCCATGGCATTTCTGAAAATTAACAACAGCAACATGAAGGAAACTGAATTACTGTATTTAGAATAATTATTGCATATGGTATCTAGTCCTGCTTCACTATCAAAGTCACATTTCTAAATTTGCCAAAAGTGCCACAAACAAAAGTAAAAATTCTCATGTTTGAAATCTGAAATACAACACTGTGGTGCTTTTACAAACCTCTGTAGCATTATCTGAGAGAAGCTGGTCTATCTGCATTATAGTGAATTCACACAGTACACATGCAGCAGACTGTCCTACCCTTGGTGTCTCAATGTTATTATTTGGATGATCTGAAATGAGTATCAGAAAGACAAATTTACAACAAATGTTTTACACAGGCATCCTTAAGCTAAATTAAGACTATCAATTCCAGAAATACGAGTATACTCATTTTGATCTATATCAATGCACTCCCTCCCCCTTTTTTTTTTACCTCCCACCAAGGTAGTGAGCCAAAAAAGGAAATACATTTAGTAACATTCTTTCAACCACTGACATCATAATTCAGATAACCCTCCGACTGTAATAATTCCACCCCTCCTTCAGAGAGCAGGCACTGCCTTTCCTACTACAGGACTTAAATCTGGCTAACAGGTTTCCATGAATCCCTTCATAAATGCTACCTTGCTCACACTCCAACAGCATGCCCATAAAAAAAATAGTCTTCAATCACTCCAATCTAACAAACTAAAACAAGCCTGCTGAATGCTTAAGCTCGTAACACCCAAAACTTTCTTTAATTCCCCCTTCAACTGTACTGGGACAACCACTGCCTCTCCTACCTTCCATCCCAGATTTATACTTACTCTTTGTCATCCTATTCTTCTGCATCCTCACAATCCCCAAACTACTTCAACAACCTTTCCTATGAATTATACCCATGTGACCACACACCCTCCAAATTATCTACATAATATTCACACCAAACACTGGTATCATATATGACATCTCCACTGCCTCTAACAGCAACCACTAAACTCTTATTACATTCCATTTTTTTTTCCCTCCATAGACAAACTTTCTTTCCATAGATACTTCAACACACTATCTACTTTTTTTCCCCCCTCTTCATCTATGCTATGATTTACTGCATTTTACATAAACCCATCTGCTGACTTCTCTATTCCCAAATACCTAAATACATCCACCAAATTCTCTCCCTCCAATCTGATATTCAAGCTTCCACTGTCTAGATTTTTTGTTACTCACATCACCTTTCTCTTTTCTAAGTTTACTTTTAATTACCCTCTTTTATATACCTTCCTAAATTCATCCACCAACCTTTGAAATTTATCTTCAGAATCTCTCTCAAAAAATGTCATCAGCAAAGAGTATCCAGTAAGGATTCTTTCCAAAGTACAGTGGAACCTCGATTTTCATACGCCCTAGTTTGTATATAAAACTATAGTTATTCTCTATAAAATGTACTTTTTGTTAATATTTCCCATAAGAAATAATGTAAATCCAATCAATCTGTTCCAGACACCCAAAAATATTAACAAAAAATACATTTTATAGAGAATATAGTTTTACATACAAACTATGGCACACAAAAACCGTGGTTCCACTGTAATTAAATGCTTATGACAAATGGTTCCTAGGTAGAAGGTTGGTAGACAGCAACCACCCAGGGAGGTACTACCATCTTGCCAAGTGAGTGTAAAACAAAAGCCTGAAATTGTTTTACATGATGGTAGGATTGCTGGTGTCTTTTTTCTATCTCATAAACAAGCAAGATTTCAGGTACGTCTTGCTACTTCTACCTACACTTAGGTCACACTACACATGCATGTACAAGCATATATATACACACCCCTCTGGGTTATCTTCTATTTTCTTACTAGTTCTTGTTTATTTCCTCTTATCTCCATGGGGAAGTGGAACAGAATTCTTCCTCCGTAAGCCATGCGTGTCTTAAGAGGCGACTAAAATGCCGGGAGACAGGGGCTAGTAACCCTTTCTCCTGTATACATTACTAAAGTTAAAAAGAGAAACTTGTTTTTCTTTTTGGGTCACCCTGCCTCGGTGGGATACGGCCGGTTGAAAGAAGAAATAAGACATAAATGGTTATTACTGCTGGATGTTAGCTACTGTATTGTGAAACAATTAGATCTTTTGTCTGTACTGTATGTTGAACCTGTAATGTAATATATAGAGGCAAAACTGCCCTCAAATAGGCACACTGCACATTAAGGCACACAAGAGTAAACTAGTGTTAGATTAGAAAAAAATTAATAGAATGCTTTCCAAAAAAGTTTGAGAATGAACCAAGGTTTTTTTTTTTTTTCAACAAGTCGGCCGTCTCCCACCGAGGCAGGGTGACCCAAAAAGAAAATACTTTCACCACACTCATACATAATCACTGTCTTTGCAGAGGCGCTCAGATACGCCAGCTGAGAATAGTCCCTCCCAGCTGTCACCATCCCAGACCCCTCCTTTAAAGTGCAGGCATTGTACTTCCCATTTCCAGGACTCAAGTCCAACTAAATCAATTAACTGGTTTCCCTGAATCCCTTCACAAAATGTTACCCTGCTCACACTCCAACAGATCGTCATGTCCCAAAAACCATTCGTCTCCATTCACTCCTATCTAACACGCTCACACATGCTTGCTGGAAGTCCAAGCCCCTCGCCCACAAAACCTCCTTTACCCCTCCCTCCAACCTTTTCTAGGACGACCCCTACCCCGCCTTCCTTCCCCTACAGATTTATACGCTCTCCAAGTCATTCTACTTTGATCCATTCTCTCTAAATGACCAAACCACCTCAACAACCCCTCTTCAGCTCTGACAAATACTTTTAATAACTCCACACCTTCTCCTAATTTCCACATTCCGAATTTTCTGCATAATATTTACACCACACATTGCCCTTAAACAGGACATCTCCACTGCCTCCAGCCTTCTCCTCGCTGCAGCATTTGCAACCCATGCTTCACACCCATATAAGAGTGTTGGTACCACTATACTTTCGTACATTCCCTTCTTTGCCTCCATGGATAACGTTTTTTGTCTCCACAGATACCTTAACGCACCACTCACCTTTTTTCCTTCATCAATTCTATGGTTAACCTCATCCTTCATAAAACCATCCGCTGACACGTCAACTCCCAAATATCTGAAAACATTTACTTCTTCCATAATCCCTCTCTCCAATGTGATATCCAATTTTTCTTTATTTAAATCGTTTGATACCCTCATCACCTTACTCTTATCTATGTTCACTTTCAACTTTCTACCTTTACACACTCTCCCAAACTCGTCCACTAACCTTTGCAACTTTTCTTTAGAATCTCCCATAAGCACAGTATCATCAGCAAAAAGTAACTGTGTCAACTCCCATTTTGCATTTAATTCCCCATAATTTAATCCCACCCCTCTCCCCAACACCCTAGCATTTACTTCTTTTACAACCCCATCTATAAATATATTAAACAACCATGGTGACATTACACATCCCTGTCTAAGACCTACTTTTACCCGGAAGTAATCTCCCTCTCTCCTACACACCCTAACCTGAGCCTCACTATCCTCATAAAAACTCTTTACAGCCTTCAGTAACTTACTACCTATTCCATACACTTGCAACATTTGCCACATTGCTCCCCTATCCACTTTATCATATGCCTTTTCTAAATCCTTAAATGCAATGAAAACTTCTCTACCTTTATCTAAATACTGTTCACATATATGCTTCACTGTAAACACTTGATCTACACATTCCCTACCCACTCTAAAGCCTCCTTGCTCGTCTGCAATCCTAATCTCTGTTTTACCTCTAATTCTTTCAATAATAACCCTGCCATACACTTTACCTGGTATACTCAGTAAACTTATTCTCCTATAATTCTTACAATCTCTTTTATCCCCCTTCCCTTTATATAAAAGAACTATACATGCTCTCTGCCAATCCCTAGGTACCTTCCCCTCTTTCATACATTAAACAAAAATACCAACCACTCCAGCACTATATCCTCCCCTGCTTTTAACATTTCTGTCATGATCCCGTCAGTTCCAGCTGCTTTACCCCCTTTCATTCTACGTAATGCCTCACGCACCTCCCCCACACTCACATCCTGCTCTTCTTCACTCCTAAACGATGTTGTACCTCCCTGGCCAGTACATGAAATTACAGCCTCCCTTTTTTCATCGACATTTAAAAGTTCCTCAAAATATTCCCGCCATCTACCCAATACCTCCAGCTCCCCATCTACTAACTCCCCTACTCTGTTTTTAACTGACAAATCCATTCGTTCCCTAGGCTTTCTTACCTTGTTTATCTCACTCCAAAATTTTTTCTTGTTTTCAGCAAAATTTCTCGACAGAGCCTCTCCCATTCTTTCATCCGCTCTTCTTTTGCACTCTCTCACCACTCTCTTCACCTTTCTTTTACTCTCCATATACTCTGCTCTTCTATTAACACTTCTGTTAAGTAAAAACCTCTCATAAGCTACCTTTTTCTCTTTTATCACACCCTTTACTTCTTCATTCCACCACTCACTCCTCTTTCCTCCTGCACCCACCCTCCTATAGCCACAAACTTCTGCCCCACATTCTAATACTGCATTTTTAAAACTATCCCAACTCTCTTCAACCCCCCCACTACTCATACTTGCACTAGCCCACCTTTCTGCCAATAGTTGCTTATATCTCACCCTAACTTCCTCCTCCCTTAGTTTATACACTTTTACCTCTCTCTTACTTGCTGAACCAAGGTATATTTAACACGAAATTATCTAACACGACTTTTTCAGGAACGTAACTATCGTGCTAAATGACGTTCTACTGTATGAGGTTAATTTTACTTTGCATTCAGTTATCTAGTTTATACTCAAATCTAGCTCATAATGACTTTTTTAGATATGAAAATGAAAAACCTTAAAATGCCACTGAAAACACTGATACAATATTTGGGAAAATGCAAGCTTTTCAATCTAAATAGATTAACATAGGAAGAAATCATTAAAATGCATGACAACGACTGTGAAATAAAAATATTCTACTATACAGCTTCTCCTAACTTAACGATGGAGTTCCGTTCCTAATAATAATAATAATAATACTTTATTGAGACATGGTACAATGATACATGGTAGACAAGATATAGTTCTTAATGAGATGTACATGCCAAAAGCCCCTAAGACCATGTCGTTCAATGAATTCATCGCTAAGTGAGGAGCATACTATAATGGTAGTGAGTTTGTGTCAACCATCTTTAATATTGTTTTAATGTCACCTTTGCACCAATTATAACATTTCTGGTATATTTTTAAATGTTTATACAGTAGTGTACTGTATATTGAAATTAATAAAATAGAGGAAATCAGCTCTAATATACATTATTTAGGTATGAATATTGGTCAGAGAGCCCGTCTTAAGTCCGAGGCATTGGTAAACGAGTACGCCGCTAAGTGAGGAGAGGCTGTACTAAAAAATACCAGAGTATTGTTGTGTATTTACATGAAGATCTAAAGTAGCCAGTTTCTCCAAGGATGTATAAATTTATATGTATGTGTAAATGTGTGTCAACAAAAAAACAAATATTTTCATTCCATAATTTTTTTTGCATATTAACATTTCTAATTGTTGTTTTCAACACGTCGGCCGTCTCCCACCGAGGCAGGGAGACCCAAAAAGAAAGAAAATCCCCAAAAGAAAATACTTTCATCATCATTCAACACTTTCACCTCACTCATACATAATCACTGTCTTTGCAGAAAAGCTCAGATACGACAGTTTAGAAGTCCCTCCAAACTGCCAATAGATATTCAGGAAACTGTCTTAGGAACAAAAACATCTGAACATCTTGAGATAGATAAAAAGAGTTGACTGCAGTTATAAATGAATTAAGTTTGTCACAAACTTACCTATGGCTTGGGGTAACACAAACATGCGTGAAACAGGAAGTTGGTGCGAACTATCCAGTCTGGGCAAGTCTGTGGATAAAATTAGCATCCATGAGAAAAAGAAGTTTAAAAAAATAACAAAATACCCACAGATTATTTTTCTTTTAACACACTGGTCGTCTCCCACCGATGCAGGGTGACCTGGAACACCCCCCTGCACCCACACACACACACACTCTTACATTCACCATCATTCACACTATCACTGTCTTGCCAGAGGTGCACCAATACTACAGTTCAAAACTGTAAATATCCCCACCCCCTCCTCCTTCAGAGTGCAGGCACCGTATTTACCACCTCCAGGCCTCAAGTCCCGCTATCCAGTTTCCTGGAATCTCCTCATGTCACCTTGCTCACACTCAAACAGCACATCAAGTCATAAAAACCACTTGCCTCCACTCACTTCCATCTAACATGTTCACACATCCTTGCTGGATGTCTAAGTCCCTCACACACAAAACCTTTGCCCCCCCCCCCCAACTTTTCATAGGACGACCTCTACCCCGCCTTCCCTCCACTACTCATTTATATGCCCTCTTTTCTTATCTAATAGTAATAATTGTCAACTTGTTGAATAAAAGAAAAAAAATTAAGACTATGGATTAAGTGGTCCTATGATGTTGGTGGTCCTCAAGAAAATGAACCATCAATGGAAGAAAGTAAATGGTAGCTTTTTCCAATAAAGATGAAAGCCAATCAACATTCTTTTAAGACATGCAATATAGAACATCACTGACCTTTGGGCTTGCAAAGTCCCAGTTGAATACACATTTCATCAGGAGGTAAATCATCTATCAACATCTGAATGATCTGCTGTGTGTATTTATCAACAAATGCCTGGCATTCTGTCGTAACTGTTCTGGGCAGTAAGGAACACAGCTGGTCAAGAGCCTCCTGAATGTGTGCCTAAGGGGTAAAAGAAAAAATAATTAAATACATGATAGCTCCAATTAGCTTTGAAAGAAATACTTTGAAAATCAACTGTTATATATGTGGCAAACATGCACAGTGTATATTCTACATCCTTTAACAGTAAAGTGGTATCTCTGGTGTTGGACTAGAGAAAACGTAATTCTTGCTGTCGCTCTGAAAAGCCGCCCGGTTATCACATCTCATATTTATGTCAAATTTATTCTACTGTGGGTGTATGTATCATGTTTATATGTTATGTAGCGTGTTTCTTAAATAATTTTGAAAAATATCAAAGATGGATTAATGAAAATGTCTATTACATAATACATGACAGTTGAAGTGCCCCATAGTGATTATTATTATTAGTAATAATAATATGGTGTCTTCAGTAACATGTACTGAGGTATGGGAGTGGAGTTGTAGAATACAGCAATACCTCTCTTGGATGTTGAAGTAACTAAAATCTATGTGTGTTTGGATAGCTTGCTCCCATATTATGCAGGTATCCCTTTGAGCACATTAACTTGGTAAATAATCTTGTCTTATGACCAGTAATATATAGTAAATTTATTGATGTTGACAGGTGATTGTGACTGTTGTGGTGGCTGGTAACAGTTGTGGCAGATAGTTGTGGAACTGCCTGTCATGTTTATACAGGTATTCTACAGAGTTGCATCATATTTCTAGATCAACAAACTCAACTAGTATATTGTAAGGAATGGAAAACTTGATTATGACAAAGTTTTAACAAATTACAAGGCTTAAAAAAAATTCTTTTGCACTTTTAAGGGGTACCATGAACGTAAGCCTATTTCTCTCATACGTTCTTCAGTTCATTTTACATTTCTTAATTACACACCATTTCCAGGAACATAAATACTGTGTTATTTGTTGGCCTAAAGTACATACAGTACATACATATTTTGTTTAAACTCACTAGGGAAAGAGGACAAGGAGAGATGATTAGCTCATTTGTAAAATGGTCAGTTACAATGTAATTTTTTATTTTGCCTTACTTGAGGCATGGTCTGGGACCAGGCCACACAAGCACTAACCCCTGAAATCGACAAGGTAGCCTCAAGTTATACATCTCTCTATTAGCAAGGAACTCTTAAACTTTCAAGATTTAAAAGCACAGATATTTACCTCTGTCTTATCATCCTTCACATAATTTTCAAGTGTTGTCAAGGCATACTCGCACATTACACATGATGTATCATCACCACTGGAGGGCTCTTCCATCACCGAGACAGCAGGGCACATGTGAATCATGGGACAAATCTGAAAAAAATATATTTATACTATCACACCCAATATTATAAAGTAAATAAAGTAAAATTCTTCTGATAAAACCCAGACAAATTAAAGTAGCCCTACTGATATTTTGATTTACTTGCACAAAATGTCAAAACACATTTTAAATATTTTTTTAGCAAAATTAACATTTTCTCTCTTAGATCCACAATTCGAAGTAGTTATATGTCACAGAAAAAACAGCAACCTCGCTGCTCTGAGGAAGTTTAAATGTGCAATAAATTTTTCAGAAAACACTCCAATTATAATTGGAGTGTTTGATAATTATCAAAGCAAAGTTTTTATTTTTTCTAACCTGTGATGGATCAATTTCTTGAGCAAGCAGTTCAATAACTTGGTCTCCATAAGCTTCAACATAGTCTTCACACTCTTCTGCAAGTGTACGAGGCATCATGGTACATAGTTTCTCCACTGCATGTTCAATGTCCTTCTGCAAGTGTAACCTCCATCAGAAATAGACATTTGTACACTAAAATATTTTTTATTTAGTTACACACGTCAAAGAGGTTTCTATAAATACATTGTTATTCTATACCATACATATTAAAACTGCTTATTTACAAATAATAATTTACTGTCTTCAGCAAAGGAGTAATCAATGATTAAAGTTGCAAAATTAATTATAAAGGAGAATTGCTGTTTTTTTTTCAACAAAACGGCCATATCCATTAATTATGGTACAGGATATACATACAGTGAACCCTCGGTTTTCGTGATTAATCCGTTCCAGTCTCTGATGAAACCCGAAAATGACGAAAACCGAAATACTATTTCCCATAAGAAATAATGTGTAAATCCAATTAATCCGTTCCAGAGGGAGGCGAGTTTATTGTTTGGAGACATGACAAAACGCTTCAATATGACGCTAATATAAACTCTACGGTTTATTTACCTATCACAATTCATCTAATATGACATAATAAACAATATTAATAACACAAACATGATATATACTCTAGAATGAATAAAATATGTCATTATGTATGTGACGAGTGGTGGTGGTGGTGGTGGTGTTGTTGTTGTTGGGTTTATCAGGGCCACTGACAGCATAAGCTGTATAGTAGTGGTGGCCACTAGTCACACTGAAACAATGTACGTAATTTATAAATAAGAAATATTTACACTTTATAAATAAAAGTGTAAATATTTCTTATTTATAGTGTAAATATTTCTTATTTATAAAGTGTAAATTTTTCTTATTTATAAAGAAATTTTTACACTTACCTTGGAGGAGATGCTGGCAGAGGGCGGCATATACCTCCAACAACATTGGAAGAGTTAGTTTCGTGTTGTCCTTTTTCTATTGCTTAATCGCTTAACTTACTTGCTACACTGTTAATGCTACACTTTATCGCTGGCTGCCACTACAGCCTTTATCGACTCCTGTTGCTTTAGTATCGTACATATCGTAGAATCACTGAAGAAGGCACATTCTCGCCTCTCTCTTCCTCCTCCACTTTGGTACTTTGCTACAAGTTCTTTCTTGAATTCTATCGTGTTTCTCACCTTCTTTACTAAAGGGTTGGCACTAAGAGCTTTCTTTGGGCCCATGGTGGCTTATTTAGCAGTCACACACAATAAACAAGCTCAAAAAACAATGATTACGAAATGTTTCGTGTGACCTCACAGGAAAACAATGTTATAATGACAGAATGGTGTGTGGGAGGCTGTGTGTGTACGGGCACTCTGATGTGTTCCATACAACTGACGAAACCAGAGGGAATTAACGAAAAAAGACTATAATTTGACAAAAAAAAGTCAGCGATAACTGAAAATCACGAAATCAGAGGGTCCACTGTATAGTATTTGTATTTCCCTTTATAGGCTAGTAAAGAGAATGCTTTTTCTCTCATGACTTTATCCTCAAGTACAATCATGTAGAATAATATCTCAGTCAACTTAAAAATATTCCTTGCATATACAGCCTCTCCTCACTTAATAACGGTGTTCTGTTCCTAAGACCACATCGTTAAACGAATGCGTCGCTAAGTGAAGATCATACTATAATGGTAGCGAGTTTGTGTCAACTATCTCTGATATTGTTTTAATGTCACCTTTGCACCATTTAAAACATTTCTGGTATATTTTTAAATGTTTATACAGTAGTGTACTGTATATTGAAATAAACAGAACAGAAGAAATCAGCTCTAATATACATTATTTAGGCATGAATACTGGTCAGAGAACCTATCATAAGTCCAAGGCATTGGTAAATGAGTACAGTGGACCCTCTGTTAACAAAAGGTTCTGTTAACGTAAGCTTCGGAAAACGTAAGCTTTTTTCGTAATCGGTTAGCGAAAAATTCCTCAGTTACCGAAAGGTATTAGACGCGTCCGCCTGCTCCGCGCAAGCGCAGGACGCCAGTGAAGCGTTGTTTACCATTGAGAGAACATTACCCAGCGTGCTCTTTCAAAGATTCACAATATATTTGGTGTCTTTTTTGGTGGTTTAGTTACTGCCACTGTGAAATAAGTCACCATGGGTCCAAAGAAGCTTCCTGGTGGCACCCCTGTGGTAAAGAGAGTGAGGAACACCATCGAACTGAAGAAGGAAATCATAGAAAAATATGAGAGTGGTGTACGTCTGAGTGATCTTGCCAGGATGTACAAGAAAACTCCATCTACAATCGGCACTATCCTGGCACAGAGAAATGAGATCAAGAAAGCTAGTGTTGCAAAAGGGGTTAATTTGTTAACGAAACAAAGATCGAAAACAGTGGATGAGGTTGAGAAGTTGTTGTTGGTGTGGATCCATGAAAAACAGAGAGCGGGTGATAGTATTTCTATGGCGATAATTTGTGAAAAGGCAAGGAAGTTGCACGCAGATCTTGTGAAGACAATGCCTGCAACCAGTGGTGAGGAGAGTGATTTTAAAGCCAGCAAAGGCTGGTTTGAGAAGTTTAAGAAACGTAGTGGCATACACAATGTTGTGAGGCATGGTGAGGCAGCCAGCTCAGACAAACGTGCAGCTGAAAAATTTGTGCACGAATTCAAGGGGTTCGTAGAGGCTGAACAATTCCTCCCCCAACAAGTGTTTAATTGTGATGAAACAGGCCAGTTTTGGAAGAAAATGCCCAACAGGACCTACATTACTCAGGAGGAAAAGGCACAGCCAGGACACAAGCCTATGAAAGACAGGCTAACTCTTATGATGTGTGCCAATGCCAGTGGTGATTTTAAAGTGAAGCCTTTACTGGTGCATCACGCAGAAAATCCCAGACCCTTCAGGAAACACAGTGTTGACAAGAATAAATTGTGTGTGCATTGGAAAGCTAACACCAAGGCATGGGTCACTACGGAGATTTTCAAGGAATGGATGACTGGAGTGTTTGGCCCTAGTGTGAAGAAATACCTCCTGGGAAAAAAAATTGCCACTCAAGTGCCTCCTGCTACTGGACAATGCTCCTGCTCATCCTCAAAACTTGCAAGAGTTGTTGCCTGACAACATAAATTTCATCAGAGTGAAGTTCTTGCCTCCTAACACCACTCCTCTCCTCCAGCCCATGGACCAGCAGGTCATTTCCAACTTCAAGAAACTGTACACCAAAGCACTGTTTCAGAGGTGCTTTAATATGACCAATGACTCTGAATTGACCCTAAGAGAGTTCTGGAAAGAACACCTCAATATCGTGCATTGCATAGGCCTTATAGGTAAGGCTTGGGAGGAAGTGACTTCCAGGACTCTGAACTCTGCTTGGAGACCACTGTGGCCGGATTGTGTCCAAGAGAGGAATTTTGAAGGATTTGAGGCTGACCCTGACCCTGACGACCCTGTGCCTGTTGTGGAACATGTTGTGGAAGATATTGTGGAATTGGGGAACAGCCTGGGGTTGGAGGTGAGTGGTGAGGATGTGGAAGAGTTGGTGGAGGAGCACAGGGTAGAGCTAACAACTGAAGAGCTGCAAGAGCTTCATCTGGAACAGCAACAGACCACAGCTGAGGTTATTGCTTCAAAGGAGGAGAGAGAGAGAGAGAGAGATAAGGAGGTGCCTTCTTCAGTGCTTAAGGAGATGTGTACAAAGTGGAATGAGTTGCAGACATTTGTTGAAAGATACCACCCTGAGCAAGCTGAAATGAGCCTTCTGTGCAACCACAGTGACAGAGCCATGTTGTACTTCAGAAAAGTGTTGAAGAGTCGCCAGAAACAGAGGACTGTGGACAGTTACTTTACCAGGCAAGGGTCTAGTGACTCGCAAGCTGGTCCTAGTGGCATTAAAAGACCAAGAAGGGAAGTAACCCCAGAGAGGGACTTGTTACCTGAAGTCCTTTTGGAGGGGGATTCCCCTTCCAACCACTAACACCCTGCTCCAATCATCATCTATATCTTCCAGATGCCTGCAAGTCTCTTCAATAAAGGTAAGTAAATGTTATTTTTTTTTATTTTGAGTGATTATTTTTTTATGGAACGAATTAATTGTATTTACATTATTTCTTATGGGAAATAAGGTTTCAGATAACGAAAGATTCAGATTAAGTAATAGCTCCTGGACCGGATTAATTTCGTTAACCGAGGGTCCACTGTACGTCGCTAAGTGAGGAGAGGCTGTATTACAATGCTTAAAAGCACATTACACAATTATTCCCCAAAATTATGCCATGAAACTTCCACTTTAGTTCTGTAATACTTACACGAGTGTCCTTTTGTTCAAGCATGTTCTGGAGGAATTGCAGAGCAAACTCACACATGACACACTTGTTATCTTTGACATGGCCCTTGCCAAGAGCGACACCAATCATGCCATTTGTACCCACTGGCACAATATCTGTTTTTATGGAAAAGGAAAATTTTAATACGAGGCATTAACGTAGTCTTCAGCCACAGTTTTATTGATTTTTTTATATAACCTTTATGAAAACTCAGTCATCCCCTTCCTTCAACATCACAATTTCTGCTGTCCCAGGACTAGCACCAGAAATACAAGGTCCTAATATCAAACCAGTCTTTGTAAAACTTGGACAAGCAATGCTTCTTTTTTTTATGGGATCATGAAATAACCAAATATCATTTGAATCAAAATGTCTGGGTGCTTCTAGAAAGACAGATACTAAATAAACGATGATTAATGCATTACCTTTTTTTGGGGTCATCCTACCTTTGTGGGAGGTAGCCAGTGTAGTATAAAAAAAAAAATTTTATCAGCACATCGGCCGTTTCCCACCAAGGTAGGGTGACCCCATAAAAGAAGAAATACTTTCATCATCACTAAGCCCACTACGTCCTGAGGTGCACCTACACTACAGTTCAAAAACTGCAACATATATCAACCCCTCTTTCAGAGTACAGGCACTGTACTTCCCACCTCCAGGACTCAAGTCTGGCTAACTGGTTTCCCTGAATTCCTTCATGTTACATTGCTCATACTCCAACAGCACATCAAGTCATAAAAACCATTTGCCTCCACTCGTTCCTATCTAACACTCACACACGCTTGCTAGAAGTCTAGGCCCTTCACAAACAAAACCTTCTTTGCTCTTTTACTAAACCCCCTGCCTCCAACCTTTCCTAGGATGACTCCTATCCCACCTTCCTTCCACTACAGATTTATACACCCTTCAAGTCACTATTTCATTCCATCCTTTCTATATGTCCAAACCACATCCAACAACCCCTCCTCAGCCCTCTGGATAATACTTTTAGAAACCCCACACCTTCTAATCTCTAAGCTACAATTCTCTGCATAATATTCACACCACACATTGCCCTCAGATATGACATCTCTGCTGCCTCCAGCCTTCTTGTTGCACCATTCACCACCCATGCTTCACACCCATATAAGAGCATTGGTACCACTATACTCTCATACACTCCCTTCTTTGCTTCCATGGATAACGTTCTCTTTCTCCATAGACTCCTCAGTGCACCACTCCTTTTTTTTTTTCCCTCATAAATCTTAAGTCACCTCATTTTTCATAGACCTATCTGCTGTCAAGTCCACTCTGAGATATCTAAATACATTCATTTCATACTCTCTCCCTCCAATCTGATATCCAATCTTTTATTACCTAGATTTTTTTTGTTATCCTCTTCACCTTGCTCTTTCCTATGTTCACTTTTAATTTCCTTCTTTTACATACCCTTCCAAATTCGTCCACCAACTTCTGCAACTTCTCTTCAGAATCTCCCAAAAGCAGTGTCATCAGCAAAAAGCAACTGTGAAAACTCCCACTCTGTTAGATTATCTCAATCTCACACCTCTTCTCAACACTCAAGCATTCACTTCTCTTACAACCCCATCTATAAATATATTGAACAACCATAGTAACATCAAGCATCCTTGTCTAAGGCCTATATTTATTGGGAAATAATCTCCCTCTCTCCTGTGCCTCACTATCCTAGTAAAAACTCTTAACTGCTTTCAGTAACCTACCACCTATTCCATACACTTGCAACATCTGCCACACTGCTCCCTATCCACCCTATTGTATGCCTTTTCCAAATCCATAAATGCAACATAAACCTCTTTACCCTTATCTAAATATGTACTGTTCAACTATATGTTTCATTGTAAACACTTGGTCTACACACCCCCTACCCTTCCTAAAGCCTCCTTGTTAATCTGCAATCCTGCTCTTCATCTTGCTCTTAATTCTTTCAATAACTACTATACACCTTACCAGGTATAATCAACAGGCTTATTCACCTATAATTTTTACTCTCTTTTGTCCCCTTTGCCTTTATACAAAGAAACTATACATGCTCTCTGCCAATCCCTAGGTACCTTCCACTCTTTCATACATTTATTGAACAAAAGCACCAACCATTCCAAAACTATATCACCACCTATTTTTAACATTTTTGTCTTGATCCCATCAATCCCAGCTGCTTTATACCCTTTCATTCTACCCACAGGCTCATGCACCTCTCCCACTCACATCTGGCTCTGCCTCACTTCTACAAGATGTTATACCTCCCTGCCCAATGAACGAAAATCACAGCTTCCCTATCTTCATCAATATTTAACAGTTCCTCAAAATATTCCCTCTATCTTCCTGATACCTCCAATTCTCCATCTAATAACTTTCCTAACCTATTTTTACATGTCAAATCCATTCATCCATTCATTCCTTATTAATCTCACTCCAAAGCTTTTTCTATTCTCAACAAAATTTGTAGATAGCATCTCACCCACTCTCTCATTTGCTCTCCTTTTACATTCCTTCATCACTCTTAGCCTCTCTTTCTCTCCATATACTCCTACCTCCTTATATCACTTATTTTGTTAAAGTCTCATTTTTTTTTTCAACAAGTCTGCCGTCTACCACCGAGGCAGGGTGACCCAAAAAAAAAAGAAAATCCCCAAAAAGAAAATACTTTCATCATCATTCAACACTTTCACCTCACTCATACATAATCACTGTCTTTGTAGAGGTGCTCAGATACGACAGCTGAGAATAAGTCCCTCCCAGCTGTCACTATCCCAGACCCCTCCTTTAAAGTGCAGGCATTGTACTTCCCATTTCCAGGACTCTAAGTCCAACTAAATCAATTAACTGGTTTCCCTGAATCCCTTCACAAAATGTTACCCTGCTCACACTCCAACAGCTCGTCAGGTCCCAAAAACCATTCGTCTCCATTCACTCCTATCTAACACGCTCACACATGCTTGCTGGAAGTCTCTCATATGATAACTTTTTCTCTTACTACTCTCTTTACCTCATCATTCTACCAATCGCTCTTCTTCTTCTCCCCTGCGCCCACTTTCCTGTAGCAACACACTTCTGCTGAACACTAACTTCTTAAATCTATCCCTTACCTCTTCAACCTCACTGCCTATACTCTCACTAGCCCATCTTTCTTCCAATAGTTGTTTATATCTTACCCTAACTACCTGGTCCTTTAGTTTATAAACCTTCACCTCTCTTACCTGCTGATACCATTCTCCTTGTATCACATCTACCTTTTGCTCTCATGGTAGATACAACTAAAAAAATTAGATATATGTGGCCCCTCTATAAACATGCACATCCTAAAGTACAGTGGACCCCCGAGTTTCGTAAACCCCGGGAATCGTACAGTTATGTAAGTATAATATTGTAAGTGCTTGTGGAAGTGTATTTTTGTGGGTCTGAAATAGACTAACCTACGTGACATTTTTCCTTAAGGGAGTAAATTCGTTCGGTAATAGCGCTTGAGCAGACTTCAGGAGTGAAGTTTTTACGAAACTCGGGGGTCCACTGTATACCCATCAGTCTTATCTATCAAAACATAGTCTAAGAACTGTCATTATGCCCTATATCATACCTTGTATACTTATCCTTTTTTTTTCTTAAAATATGTATTACCTATTACCAAACCTCTTTCTATACGAAGTTCAATAAAAGGCCCCCCCATTATCATTTACCCCTGGCACCTGAAACTTACCTACCACACCCTCTATAACTGTTTCTCCCACTTTACCATTCAGATTCCCTACCACAATTATTCTCTCACCTCTTACAACATGCATAGCTTATGGAGGAAGAATTCTTTTCCCAATTCCATATAATAAATCTTTCTTCTTTAAACAAACTGGGCATATCCCACTGAGGCAGGGTGACCCAAAAAGAAAAACAAAAATTTCTCTTTTAAACTTTAGTAATGTATACAGGAGAAGGGGTTACTAGCCCCTTGCTCCCGGCATTTTAGTCTCCTCTTACAACACACATGGATTACAGAGGAAGAATTCTGTTCCACTTCCCCATGGAGATATGAGGAAATAAACAAGAACTAGTAAGAAAATAGAAGAAAACCCAGAGGGGTGTGTATATATACACTTGTGTACATGCATGTGTAGTGTGACCTAAGTGTAAGTAGAAGTAGCAAGACGTACCTGAAATCTTGCATGTTTATGAGACAGAAAAAAGACACCAGCAATCCTACCATCATGTAAAACAATTACAGGCTATCGTTTTACACTCACATGGCAGGACGGTAGTACCTCCCTGCCTGGGCAATTGCTGTCTACCAACCTACTACCTAGGTATATAATAAATACACACTGCAAATGTCTTTAAAATGTTATAAATTTAAATTTACGCAAAAAATTTAAATGTTGGTAGGTCAATGAGAATTACTAGTGCAAAAAAATTAAGAGTCCTGGAGGTGGGGAGTACAATCCCTTTACTTTAAAGAAGGGGTTTGGAATATTTGCAGATTGGAGTGACATTTGAACTGTCATATCTACACTCCTCTGCAAAGACAGTGATTATGTGTGAATGATGGTGAAAGCATTTTCTTTATTGGGTCACCCTGCCTCAGTGGAAGATGGCCAGCGTGTTGAAAAAATAATGCAAGAAAAGCAGCAAGAATGAAACAACTAAAACAAAAAGCACAAGGGAAGGAAAAAAATTGCAATCACTGAAAGGTCTACGTATATATAGAATTTTTTTGTACTGTAATGACTGCTTTATTAATACTTGATGCTTAATTGTTCTATAGCAATTACCTATTTATACCTACTTTTACCACATCTGCAGTTTTCTCCTAAAGCAGGGTGACCAAGATAAAGAAACATTCACCATCACTCAGTCAGTATTGTCTATAATAATTTTAGAAATACACATTACCAATTCCATTCCTAACAAGAGGTACACGTGGCAAATGTGGTCGCTGTTGCTCTCGCTCCAAGTTGATAGCAGCTGCCTCATCACCACCTGTCAGTCTATTACCAGGTTCCACATCAACCCTGACAGCAGCTACTAGAGGAGTCTGGGCTACAGTGTCTGGCTGGTGAACATCAAGCAACGTCCATACAGGATGCTAGAAAGAATAAGTTATGACATTCTATTTATAAACCAAAAAAAAAAAATTACTATAAATACAGTGGTCCCTCGGTTTTCGTGCATCTCCAAACTCGAACATTTATGTAAGTGTATTTTCGTAAGTGCTGTTGCAAGTGTATTTTTGGGGGTCTGAAATAGACTAACCTACGTGACATTATTTCTTAAGGAAGTAAATTCGTTCGGTAATGGCACTTGAGCAGCATTCTGGAACGAATTTTAGGCGAAAACCGAGGGACCACTGTATAAATAAAAGGCTGTAATTTAGGCTACCTCTAGAAAAAGTAAAAACTTGTATTCAGTCAAAACATTTAAGCTAAAATTATCAAATTAAACTTTTCACCCTAGAATAACTTGCATATTATACTTTATGTGCAGTTTTCAACCATTACATATTTTCCATGTAAATAAAACTTGGTAAACAGTATTAAAATTAGGTTTTCAGATTTACCTCTTTCTGATATAAAATATAATAGCACAGTAAAACCTCTCTTGTGGTTCTCAAGTGTTAAGCAGAAATCTGAACCAATGAAGAAGGCTGTCTGGCATCTCTGGTACAGGCGAGAAATATGGTGCTAAGAAACAGTGTTTGATATTCACAGAAGCAAGGACAAACTTACAGACTGTGATGTAAATATTATGCAGATAATTCGTAGTTTGGAGATTAGGAAGAAGAGCAGAGTTACTAAAAGTACATATTGTCCAGAGGGCTGTGGATGGGTTGTTGAGGTGGTTTGGTCATTTAGAGAGGATGGAGGAAAACAGGATGACTAGAGGGTGTATAAATCTGTAGTGGAGGGAAGGCTGGGTTGGGGTTGTCCAACTAACCAGTTTTCCTGAATCCCTTCATAAATGTTACCTTGCTCACACTCCAACAGCACATCGAGTCATAAAAATCACTTGCCTCCACTCATCCTAAAAAAAAAAAACCACACACACAAAACCTCCTTCACTCCCTCCCTCCAACCTTTTCTAGGATGACCCCTACCCCTGGCCTAATTATCTATGACAAAACTTTAAATTCTATTAAAAGCAAGCAACCCAAAATAACCATTAAGACACAAACTATGTCAACTCCTAGCCCATCATTTCAAAATATTATACAGTACTGTACGTACCTCCACAGCAAATACCGAGTTGGCACCACAAAGTCCAACAGCTGCACAAACTTCTTTTGGGTGGATTTCTGACACCAAAAGGTTGTAAAGAGGCAGATAGTATTCTTCCACAAGTGAAAGGCAGTTCTTGCTGAATTTGCCAGTCTGACGGCAAAGACCTTCCAAAATCTAAAAAAAAGGCAATTATTTTCGTAAGTCTATATAGGTACAGGTACACACAAGTACAATTATCATACATATTCTGTAACTTGTCAACAAACAAGTAGTGTAACACACCTGCTTGAATTCTTGCTCTGTAGTGTTTGCAATGAGAACATCTCGCCAGTGTTGTACTATAGCCTGGCAAAAGTCACATGCCTCATCTCCGCTATGTGGAAGGGCAGGTCTCTGGTAAAATTCATCCTGGTGCATTCTAGGCTCACACATTTCTAATAAAAATGGGCATGATTACTATTAGTAATTAAATTTTATCATCAATAATTTTAAGTAAAATAATAATTAAAAAACTACAAACATGTGTCCTGGTTCAAATCAGCAAATTAATCCTTAAGTACAGAAGGGCCCCACTTACATGGCATGTTAGGTTCTAGGGATGTATCGGATGTGAAAATTTAGATAATGGCATGTTAGGTTCTAGGGATGTATCGGATGTGAAAATTTAGATATCCTCAGATGCGGATGTGTATACGAATGTCTTACTCATTCTACGGATGCGAATGTAAGAAATTGTGCGGATGTTCCGCAGATGTTGATGCGGATGTAAGAAATTGTGCGGATGTTCCGTGGATTTCGGATGCGGATATCTGCTTTCGGTGAAATATGGATGTGGATATGGCTGTAAGAAATTGTGCGGATGTTCCGCGGATGCGGATTCGGATATCAGAACCATCACTACTGTAGTATTAGGTTCCAGGCTACTGCCAGAAAGCAAACATCGCCAGAAAGCAGAAAGCCATTTTTTCCACTTATAAATGCCAGATAACAAGTTTACACTAACAATAGAACTAGGCATTAAAAAGCAATAAGAAGTAAAATACACACACAGTACACTCATTATTTACCTCAAAATATTCTTAATGTAGGGCACAAGGTGAGTAGTAGTATTTATTGTAAGAAGTCAGGTGTGGTAGGCATGGTAGCCCTCCTAGCCACCCCACCCACACATAATATACTGCGACGTTTAGAAGCGCCCTAGTGATAAAATGCATACATGTATACAGTACACTCATTACTTACCTTAAAATATTTGTAGTCTTAATGGTCTTAATGTAGGGTGAGAGTATTTATGTGTACAAAGTCAGGTGTGGGAGGTATGGTAGCCCTCCTGGCCACCCCACCCACGCAGAGTACTATGTAAACAAACGAATGAACGTGTCTGGTTATGGTTCATACACGTTCATACAAACACCTTACATTGTGTACAAGTTGTCTCCACAGTGGTACAGAAGAATAAATAAACAGCAACACTCCCATTCTCATGCAATACACCATTTTTAGAGCAAATGATATTATTATAATCATAATAAAAAAAAGCACTAAACCCGCAAGGGTCATGAATAGCTAAAGATAGAGTGAAGGCATACGAAAGAATATTTTTCTACAGTTATCCCCCAGTAAATGGTGTTTGACTAGAGAAAACTTAATTCTTCCGACACTCCTATAAACCGCTTGGTAAACATCTCATATTTATGTCAATTTTTATACTGTGGGTGTATGTATCATGTTTATACGTTACATAGTGTGTTTATTTTTTTTTTTTCAACAAGTCGGCCGTCTCCCACCAAAAAGAAAATACTTTCATCATCAAGAGATTACCATATGGCATCAAGAGTAGAGAGACTCTTAGTGATTTTAATTTTAATGTGTACCTGCAAGCCAGCACAGTGTGTAAGTATATTTTGGTACAGGTACACGTAAGTATAATTATCAGAGTAGTACAGTGGACCCCCGAGTAACGTAAAAACTTCATTCCAGAAGCCTGCTCAAGTGCCATTACCGAACGAATTTACTGACTTAAGAAATAATGTCAAGTAGGTTAGTCTATTTCAGACCCCCAAAATTACACTTACAAAAGCACTTACAATATTATACTTACATAATTGTACAATTTCTGGGGTGTTCGTAACTCGGGGGTCCACTGTACATATAAAATATGCAATAACTTTAAAACACTTGAAATTTTGGAAAGTTTCCAGACATAATAGAGAGATGTGCTCACAAAGAATGTAAACAAACAGGTGGGGCGCGCTGTATTAGAAAGATGGGGAGCCGTATAGCAAGTTTTGGTCATAATTTGAAATTGCTGTATTAGCAGAACGTCGTAAAACGGGGCCCTACTGTAGTGGGTTTGGGTCAACCATCTTTGATATTGCTTTGTCACCTTGCACCATTTATAACATTACTGGTATATTTTTAAATGTTTATACAGTACCAAGGTTGGAAGACAGCAACTGCCCAGGAAGGTACTACTGTCCTGCCAAGTGAGCTTAAAACGGAAGCCTGTAATTGTTTTACATGATGGTAGGATTACTGGTGTCTTTTTTCTGTCTCATAAACATGCAAGATTTCAGGTACATCTTGCTACTTCTACTTACACTTAGGTCACACTACACATTCATGTACAAGCATATATATACACACCCCTCTGGGTTTTCTTCTATTTTCTTACTAGTTCTTGTTCTTATTTCCTCTTATCTCCATGGAGAAGTGGAACAGAATTCTTCCTCCGAAAGCCATGCGTGTCGTAAGAGGAGACTAAAATGCCAGGAGCAAGGGGTTAGTAACCCCTTCTCCTGCATATATTACTAATTCTAAAAGGAGAAACTTTCATTTTTTCCTTTTGGACTACCCTGACTCGGTGGGAAACGGCCGACGTGTTGAAAGAAAGAAGAAAAGGATTACTGGTGTCTTTTTTTCTGTCTCATAAACATGCAAGGTTTCAGGTATGTCTTGCTACTTCTATTTACACTTAGGTCACACTACACATGCATGTACAAGCATATATGTATATACACACCCCTCTGGGTTTTCTTACTAGTTCTTGTCCTTGTTTATTTCCTCTTATCTCCATGGGAAAGTGGAACAGAATTCTTCCTCCGTAAGCCATGTGTGTCGTAAGAGGCTACTAAAATGCCGGGAGCAAGAGGCTGGTAACCCTTTCTCCTGTATATATATTACCAAAGAAAAGAAACTTTCGTTTCTCATTTTGGGCCACCCTGCTTCGGTGGGATAGGGCCAGTTTGTTGAAAGAAAGTAAGTTTATCCAGTAGGGTACCGTGTATTGTAATAAACAGAATAGAGGAAATCAGATCTAATATATACATTATTTAGGTATGTCCTAAATGAAACATGCTGGAAAGATATCCTAAACAACACGGATCTGAACAGTTGCCTAGAAAAAATGAACTCTGTGGTTCTTGAGATCTGCTCAAGACACATTCCATTAAGAAAACGAAAGAGAAGATGTAAACTAGAAAGAGAGAGACGCTCCCTATATAGACGAAGTATAGAAAAAAAAAGGCATTTCAAAAAATGGCACTGATATAAAGTACAATATTACAGGTCTTAGCAGAACTTATCTACCAATATATGTGCCAATTATTTAGTTTCAGATTGTGAAGCAAAAGGCTTTAGATGATAGAGAACTTTTTACTATATTATTACACCACTGAGATATGCTGGATAAAAAATTATTTTCTTTATTATTTGTCCCAATACCATCCCAACATCATATGTATTTAAGTAACCAACTATAACTTTGGTATCATATAGGATGCAGTATGAATACACCAGCCTACTTAAAATAACACTTACCAATAAAGTCACAGAAATCTTCAGGGTTCAATTGCTCTGTGAGGAAATTGTAGATATCACCAAAATTTTCTTGTACAAGAGCCATACAGCCATCAGATAGAGATCCAAGATGTCCACATATAGCAAGCAAGCGGTCCATCAACTGAGGGCAGAAAAGAAATTATTTGATAATAAAAATGTCATCAACAATATATCTAGTGTACATCTCCACAAAAGCTGGTTTGTGTAAAAATCTATCCAAGGGAGATGAAAAAAAAAGTAGAAATCTGGAGTGCACAACATTAAATAGGCCATTTTCCTGGATGGGTTCTTAGTTTTAAATACATTATCAAGTTTTATTACTCATTATGAGGGCATATGAAATCTCTGTTCAGTAAATATATTCACATTACTTTCTGCAATCAAGTGGAATTCATTACCGTACATATTTGATAAAGCACAAAACTAAGGCTAAAACAGTAAAAAAGAAAGGACACATTTAACATTACTAAATACAACAACTGTATGACCCATGTGAGTTTAGTGATTCCATTTGCATACTTTTTTTTTTTTCAACAAGTCGGCAGTCTCCCACCGAGGCAGGGTGACCCAAAAAGAAAGAAAATCCCCAAATGAAAATACTTTCATCATCATTCAACACTTTCACCACACTCATACATAATCACTGTCTTTGCAGAGGCGCTCAGATACGACAGCTGAGAATACGTAGTCCCTCCCAGCTGTCACTATCTCAGACCCCTCCTTTAAGTGCAGGCATTTACTTCATTTCAGGACTCAAGTCCAACTAAATCATTAACTGGTTTCCTGAATCCTCACACCTCCAACAGCTCGTCAGGTCCCAAAAACCATTCGTCTCCATTCACTCCTATCTAACACGCTCACACATGCTTGCTGGAAGTCCAAGCCCCTCATTACATTGACAAATAAATATGGTTCATATGAATAATGAAAATAGCATCGATATGTAATACAAGCAACTACAGTGGTACCTCGGTTAACGATGGTCCCCAAACTTGCCCTTTTATGCAAGTTTATTTTTTTAAATGCTTTTGTAAGTATTTTGGGGTCTAAAGGACTTGTCTATTTTACATTATTCCTTATGGGATAAATGTTTGGTAATGGCACTTGAACAGCATTCTGGAACGAAAAAATATCGTTAACCGAGGTACCACTGTATTAACTATGGCACATATTTAAATTATTGAAGTCAAGCAGTATCAAACCATTACATCAGTATTAAACCATCTTATGGTCAAGTAGTAATTACACATAGCTTCGAGTCTTACCTGGCTACGGGAATGGGTCTTCACTGTGCGGATTACTCGAGAAACGAAATCCTTGCAGGATTCACAATCGCCTGGTTGTGGATCCTGAACTGGTCGAGATGGTATGATCTCGTTGGACTCGACAGGGTGACTTTCCTGCCATTTAGATATGCACTATATAAAGACTGGTATAATATTGCAATAACTATAAAATGGTCACAATGCCTTTGATATCCAAAGCCTAGGAATATGACAACAGCGTCATTGATGAACCAATAATGAACATTTCTCAAATTAGCATATCAAGTTTTAACTATAAATGTAACAATTTGCACAATTAATAGTATCAAAACCAGGTGACATATACTGTACACCTTATAAGGCTTAATTCCTGTAATTTTTTATTTATTTACCTCCACAGTTTACTTCATATAATTTTTAAATTAATAAAATTCTTTACCCGATATTGTTGCAGCAACCTGTCAATTCTGATTGAGTTGCAGAGGCCAGCAGTTGCACAGACTATCTGAGGGTTCATTGCTGAGGCTAATGTGTCAATCAGTTCTGGAGTGTACTCATCAACCACATTGACACATTCACTGGACACTACCCTGAGCGGAATCAAACGGCATGAGCCTTCCAAGACTTCAAGGATTTCCTCCTGTTGTAAAAAAGATACCTAAATAGTAAAATCATAGTTCATTAACCCTTTGACTGTTTCGGTCGTATGTGTATATACGTCTTATGAGCCAGTGTTTCGGACGTATATAGTATACTGTATATTCAAAAATAATTCTAGCGGCATCAAATCAAGCGGGAGAAAGCTGGTAGGCCCACATATGAGAGAATGGGTCTATGTGGTCAGTGTGCACTGTATAAAAAAAATCCTGCAGCACGCAGTGCATAATGAGAAAAAAAACTCCGACCGTGTTTTTGGATTAAAACGCTGACTTTGAGGTTGTATTCTCTTTTTCGTGGTCTCATTTGATAGAATGGAAAACATATTACAGAAATAGAGATGATTTTGATTAGTTTCATGATGAAAACGACCTTGAAATTGAGCTCAAAGTAGCGTAAATGTTCGATTTTTGCCAATGTTCAAGAGTAAACAAATCACGCTACGCGTCCAATACACATTAACTGGTGAGTCAAATATTCTTACACAAGTGCACTGATATTATTTATACCATTTTTACAATAATGCAGTAGTCTGCATAACAGTAAATCTTCTGTTTTTGTGTGAATAAAAAATCAAAATAGAAAGCAAGAGTAATATAAGAGGGGCCTAAAGACGTGACTAATGAACAGAGAAAATCTTATTTTAGTGCCAGGAATGTCTGCATTGTTTATTCTGGACCCTATTTTGAAATTGACATCTTTTTTATTAAGCATGAAATTGGCCAAATTGCCAATTTCTGACCACTTTATTGGGTAGTCGAAATCAGAAAATTGGTGGTTTCTTGTACTCAATCGATAGAAGAAATGGAGTTCTAAAGAAATAGCTATGAGTTTGGTCGACAGGAACAATGGAACTGACCGAAAATAGGGCTCAAAGTCGGCGAAATCGCCGATGCGTATATATCGCCGAGATCACTAACTTTGCGAGAGTGTAATTCCGTAAGTTTTCCATCAAATTTCATAATTTTGGTGTCATTACCACCGGGAAAAGATTCTCTATCATTTCATAACAAAAAATAATTGTTTTTTTTCGAATATTTTGCGACACCAGGAGACGCCTCAGGATTTGGGGTTGCGACAGTCAAAGGGTTAAAAAAAAAAATTACTCATGTATGAAGGGAAAAATAAACTACCAAAAGGGGTGAAAATAATTTATGCCACAATCAAGGCTAATGTTGGTACTACAACATACTAATGCAGTATGTACTATGCTAAGAAAATAAATATGATTCAGAGATATTTTTTTTATCGTGAACAGCTTGAATAATATTAAATAATCACAGAATTAAAGTGTTCCAATGCTGTATTATACAACCAAAAGATGGATAATTGGTAAGGGTTCTACCTGAGTTTCATTGCTGAGGAGCTGGTCTCTTGCCTCCTGAACCATGTTCTTACAAATTGTGCAGATGTCATCATTGTCTTCCGGCAGCCTCTGCTTCTCCCATACAGCCTGGATACAGTGTTTAACAGCGCTGCACTCCTTTGCATTGCTGGGAAAAAAGATTAATCAATGAACCAGAAAAATCTAAAAGTCACAATAAACAACATATTCTGCTGTGACAATGAAGAACAAGTGGTGCTATGCTTACCATCAAATCTGCTTCAGTAAAAGTGTGTATATTTCAGAGGATCAATTCAATTTCAAAACTAAAATCTGCAGAATACTATTATAGTGGACCCCCGAGTTACGAGCATAATTCATTCCAGAAGGCTGCTCAAGTCCCATTACCGAACAAATTTTCTCCCTTAAGGAATAATGTCAAGTAGGTTAGTCCATTTCAGACTTCCAAAAATACACTTACAAAAGCACTTACAATATTACACTTACATAATTGTACGATTTCCGAGGTGCTCGTAACTCGGGGGTCCACTGTATTAATATTTTTTTAATAAAGTGATGACTAGCAGAATGCCAGTTTGCCTGATGTAACTAATTTTGTTTAGTAATACAACATACACTAGAAAACAATTTCACTTAACGACATGCCACAGCTGATCCTCATTACCACCCTCCAAAACGAAAAAACATGTCTTGACCAAATTTAAAGAGAACTTGCCACACACACACCAAATTACCATATACTGCACAAAAGTTAAATATTCTAACCCACTGTACTGCAAATCTTCCCTTCTCTGCCTAATTAAAATTCCTCTCTCACTCAATTCATACACACTGTAGTAACTCCTAACTTACTACACCATTTTATAAAGTCATTAATTAACCTTAGAAAGCACCTATCACTGCCCATCCCAACCTATCCTAATTGGTACAAACACTAATACATTATTTATATATGTACAGTGGACCCCCGGTTAACGATGGTCTCCAAACTCGCCCTTTTATGTAAGTTTATTTTTGTAAGTGTAGTTTTTGGGGTCTAAAAGGACTAATCTAATTTACATTATTCCTTATGGGAATAAATTCATTCGGTAATGGCACTTGAACAGCATTCTTGAACGAAAAAATATCGTTAACCGGGGGTCCACTGTATAAGAATGTGGGAGCAAGGGGCTAGTAAGCCCTTCTCCTGTATACATTACTAAATTTAAAAACAGAAACTTTAGTTTTTCTTTTTAGGTCACCCTGCCTTGGTAGGGTATGGCCGGTTCGTTGAAAAAAAAAATGAGAATGTGCAAGGATATTACTTCAAAGCTATAAATTGAATTTCAACTTGTGTAAAATACGGGCATTATTATAATACATACTGCACTTATGAAAATTACTGTAGATCTAACTGAAGAAAATAGTTGGGTGTAAATAGAGTCTGTTTCTCAGTGACCAGTAGATCTACAACAGTTCTTTTATTGTGTAATTTCAAATTAATATAGATAAAACAATCTTAATTCATAATACCATATAATCATATGTACACAGTAGCACCCCCATATCTGCGGGCAATACGTTCTAGACTTTTAATGGATACCCGAAACTGTGGATAGTAGCAAACCCTATACAGTGGTCCCGCGAGTTATGTACACCCCAGAAATCGTACAATTATGTAAGTATAATATTGTAAGTGCTTGTGGAAGTGTATTTTTGGGGGTCTGAAATAGACTAACCTACGTGACATTTTTCCTTAAGGGAGTAAATTCATTGGGTAATGGCGCTTGAACAGGCTTCTGGAGTGAAGTTTTTACGATACTCGGGGGACCACTGTACGTATATACTGCAGGGGCGTTGACCCCTGGAATTCTCTCCAGGTAATACCTATGATAAAGTTTAATCAATAAATTACACACAATAAGTTGATAATTAGCACTTTTTCACTGATGGGAAGCACTTCACGGCTTCCAATACCTCCCTACTCTCAATGTTATTATTACATTCAAATGAATGCTTGCAAGAAAACGCAGAAAAAAAGTTACAATACAGTGGTACCCCGAGTTTCATACAGCTCCCAACTCGAACAATTATGTAAGTGTATTATTGTAAGTGCTTTTGTAAGTATATTTTTGGGGGTCTGAAACAGACTAATCTAATTTACATTATTCCTTATGGGAACAAATTCATTCGGTAACGGCACTCGAACAGCCTTCTGAAACGAATTATGGCCGAAACTCTGGGTACCACCGTACTATGTTTTGTGCAAAAAGTTCAGGATTGACTGAAATGTGATCTAAAAGTTTCTTCAATGTGTAGGTTAGTCGTGAAAAAAAAAAAATTAAGCAATAAACTGGAGTTTTAAACCATAAGCACCTTGGCACCCACCAGCATACACACATTATCTCTAATTCATAAATCTAGTTTTTCAGTACCTACAGTATATCTTGTCACAAGACAGGAAAAAAAGAGGAAAACTTACAAGAGTGAATCACACCAGTAACCAGGGCCGTAGGTACACTTATGCGCACCAACCAAAGCACACTCTCCTGGCAGCACACAAGCTGTTTTGGGCAAAAAATTAAATTGCTATCAATTTACAACTAACGCAGTATTTACAAAGTGAATACAGCACACACATGACCCTATAGACCTAACATATGACAAATACATGCTGTAATATAAATGAGCAACCAGGAGGTAGAGGCAATGTCAAAATCTACACTTATGTATATACTATATACATAATATACTATATACATAATATATACTACAGTACTGTATATCTTTCTTCAACACACTGGCTGTATCCCACCGAGGCAGGGTTGCCAAAAAAAAAAAAAAAAAGTTCCTCTTTTTAAATTTAGTAATATATTCAGGAGGGGTTACTAGCCCCATGCTCCTGGCATTTTAGTCGCCTCTTACAACACGCATGGCTTACGGAGGAAGAATTCTGTTCCACTTCCCCATGGAGATAAGTGGAAATAAACAAGAAAAAGGACTAATTAGAAAATAGAAGAAAACCCAGAGGGGTATGTACAGTGGTACCTCGGTTAACGATATTTTTTCGTTCCAGAATGCTGCTCAAGTGCCATTACCAAACGAATTTATCCCCATAAGGAATAATGTAAAATAGACTAGTCCTTTTAGACCCCCAAAAATACACTTACAAAAGCATTCAAAAAAATAAACTTACATAAAATGGCGAGTTTGGGGACCATCGTAAACCGAGGTACCACTGTATATACAGTATGTATATGCTTGTACATGCATGTGTAGTGGGACCTAAGTGTAAGAAGTAGCAAAAAGTACCTGAAATCTTGAATGTTTATGAGACAGAAAAGACACCAGCAATCCTACCATCATGTAAAACAATTACAGGCTTCAGTTTTACACTCACTTGGCAGGACGGTAGTTCCTCCCTGGGTGGTTGCTGTCTACCTCCCATGTAATATAATACGTATAATAATAATACTATTACTACAAGTACATGTACAAGGTATACAGGCCTAGCTGACATCAATGACATACTACTACAAAGCCCCTTGTTATGCAGAGCATTTCAGGCAAATTAGGTCAGTTTTGTCCCAGGATGCAACCCACACCAGTCGACTAACACCCAGGTACCCATTTTACTGATTGGTGAACATAGACAACCGGTGTAAGGAAACACGTCTGATATTTCCATCCCTTCGCCGGGAATCGAACCCAGACCCTCACCGTGTGAAGCGAGAGCTTTTGCCACAAGGCCACGGGGCACTGTATATACGTATTGGAGAAAAAATATAAATACAGTATACAATACAGTGGTACCCAGAGTTTTGTACTGCTCCCAACTCGAACAATTATGTAAGTGTATTATTGTAAGTGCTTTTGTAAGTGTATTTTTGGGGGTCTGAAACGGACTAATCTAATTTACATTATTCCTTATGGGAACAAATTCGTTTGGTAACTTCACTCGAACAGCCTTCTTGAACGAATAAAGTACAAAACTTGGGGTACCACTGCATTTCTATTTTTTATAAATAGCATTTTGAAGTATTTTTATTACCAGTAAATTTCAGATAAGTTAAGATTTTGTTTTGATTTTTAACTTAGAGGGCTAGCCACCCAGGATACCCCAGTAAAGTCAGCATGTCATCGGGGACTTTTTTTTCCGCTGGGGTCCTTTTAATTTTACCCCCAGGATGTGACCCACAACAGCTGGCTAACACACAGGTACCTATTTGAAACAGGGCAGCAGGTGTAAGGAAACATACCCAATTTTTCACCCCTTGCCAGGAATCAATCCCAGACCCTCAGTATGTTAGCTGAGGACACCACTAACTAAGCCACAAACAATGAAACTCCTATACTTCATGCATTATCAACTATATAAGGAAAATGAATAATGAGGGACAAGTTCTGTATGCCTGAGTTTCTTAATGGGATGGAATGTGCCCATGAATTAAAGCCACCTTTAATTAAACTCTTCTGTGTTGGAGAGAAAGCATCTTGGAGAATGAAATTTCAAAGGTCATTCAGAGATGCATGTAATAACTATCAATAGTGAGATGAAAATAAATGAAACTAAAGAAAGAAAATTGAAGTAGCATATGAGGAGAGTAAATCCCTTCTCCTTACTGCTGAATGAATGTAGGTCTGTAATAAATGTGGAAGCAAGAAAGACAAAAAAAAAAAAAAAAAAAAAAAAAAAAGGCAAATAAAAATATAGAGAACAAACACAAGAATGAAGGAATAATGCAGCCTAACATGGGCCTACTAGCCCATGTTAGGCACATCCAACTCGTACCCAACCACACCCACTCATGTATGCATTCAACCCATGGCCTGGTAGGCAATGCTCTCACTTCCCATACTGAGTGTTCGTGGTTTGATCCCCAGCAAGGTTGGAAACATGGGGCGTGTTTCCTTACAACTGTTGTCCCCGTTCACCTAGCAAGCAAGTAGGTACCTGGGTGTTAGTTGCATCCTGGGGGACAAGATTTAAGGGCCCCAATGGAAATACGACAGACAGTCCTCGACGCACTGACGTTTTTGGGTTATCCTGGGTGGCCAACCCTCCGAGGTTAAAAATCCGAACAAAATCTTATCTTATTGAAAGCTATCCTACAATGTTAGAGCATTTTGTAGGTCCTTCCATGGGCATCTGTTGAAGTCAGTTATCCAGATGGCAGGCTCACCAATTTACAATATAGCCACAACTTTTACAACAAAATTTAGGTTTAAGTAATGTTATGTTTGATTAGTACTTGCTAATATATTTATTAAATTTATACAAGAATTCTTCATCAATGGAAAACATCTGAGACTTGATTTTCAAGTATGTAAATGATATACTATTCATTTTATACTGAATTTTCAGTGACATTTATATTGCTAGAATTTATGTAACAAGAACAAAAATGGAAATATAAGTCAGTGTTTGACTTTATTGGGTTATCCTAGGTTAATTTATGCATTACTGCACAATACACTCGTCAAATTCTAAGCCAGTAATAGCATATGAGTATTAAAAGTATTACGGTGCCCTGTGGCCTGGTGGCAAAAGCTCTTGCTTCACATGGTGAGAGTCCGGGTTCGATTCCCGGTGAAGGGGTGGAAACATTGGTCGTGTTTCCTTACACTGGTTGTCTATGTTCACCCATCAGTAAAATGGGTACCTGGGTGTTAGTGGACTGGTGTGGGTCGCATCCTGGGACAAAACTGACCTAATTTGCCCGAAATGCTCAGCATAACAAGCAGTTTTCTATATAGTAGTATGTCATTGATGTCAACTAGTCCTGTATACCTTGTACATGTACTGTACTTGTAGTAAATAAAGATATTATATTATACAATATGCTGACTGACAATTTGGTACATGAGCAACTGGACATACGTATATCCAACATTTTGGATACTTTATTGCAATAAAATATCCAAAACACTACATGTGTCCATTTACCAAAGTAATTGCATAGTACTTTAATTTTGGAGTAAAGCAAAGGAAGAAAATGAGTTCATTGTATTTTTAACATTGCTGCACTAGTAGTATGTATATGGCCTGTAGCAAGGAATTATGTAGGCGATGTACAAAATATATAGTCTATTTTATATAAATTTTATAATCTAAATTACTTTATATCAATTTTGTTATATATAGTCTAAATTAAGACGCTATTGCATAATTTTGTTTGGCAAGCATTTTAATTCCCAGAGTTAGAACCAGACACTTCTGGAATGAACTGTACTGCAAATTAACTGCGTGTTGGTGTATGTGAGTAAACTGCAAATGAAACCCGGCTGATGAATTGGTACCATCCTCAAAAATAGAGGCTTTATCTGTTTTATCTGATATGGAACTCGTCATGCACAGGAGCCAGGAATATCAAGGTTTATTTTAGCAGGACACCACAATGACAATTAGGATAATCGTCATGCCATTCAAGGAACCACGTAAGAGTGAAGCTTCGTGTTTCACCGGAGATTCTTAATGGATCACCCTAACAACTGAAGCTTACCTGCTAGCAGAGGGACGAGGAGCACCAGCAGCCTCATGGTGGTGGTGTGTGAATGACGCAGCGGCAGTAATAAGTGGTTGGAAGTGAGCTTGGAAGAGGACAAAGATGGGTGTGGGTGCCCTCCAGTCATGTGATGTTTACTCACCACCACAACCACAACATTCCCCTCCACACTTAATACACCCGCCTCTTTCAAACATCATTATTCTCCATCTTTACCCACTTGCTGTGTCGCAAAACTCTTCCTGTTGGGCACAACTGGTATTTGATGGTTGGAGTGCAGTGTTAGGGATGGTTATTAATGCGTGGTTAGTTTGGATGGGCAACTCGTTGCTATGAGTCAGGTCTGAGACGTCCAGAGCAGTTCAGCAGATTTCTTATGTCAACATAAGATAGTGGATATTTCTACAAGCTTAGTGTGTATGTATGTGGATACGATTCTGTATGTTGGAATATGGCAGGATAATCATCCTGCATATTTATGTATGACATGATAACCATCCTCCATGATGAAGTATTACAGGAAATTACATGAGTTTGTCAAGGTTGGGAACCAAGACAAGTATGGTACAAGGGAAGGTGAACACAGTTTTGTAGTACCTATCATGGGTCTCAGGCTTGAAACATTTTATTGTACAGCAATAAGAAGTGTAATCGATTGCCTGCGCATGTCAAAGCCTGTTTTAGCATAAGCCAGTTCAGGAAGAGAGCTAAAAGGTACCTAATGAACGAAGCTGCAGAAAGGGAGAGTTATTTCTTGATAAGTACCTATTATCGTAAGCTGACCCTCTCTTTAATGTAAATAACTCAGTTTGCCTTATTCCTAGTATATCTCCTTTTACTGTAGCTGATTTTCACACTGTTGAGTTACTTAATTGTTTTAACTTTTAAGGTTGAAATAATAAAATATGAGGACCCCAATGAAAATAAGGCACTTTGACTTTTTGTTTGTTATCCTAAAAAAATTATACTATGATAATTGTACTTATGTGTACCTGTGCCTAAATAAACTTACTTACAATAGGTGTCCTGTGTGATAAGTATGACAATATAACCATCCTACATTATGGACTCTGTTTAGTATAGCAGGAAAATTATCCATCATACATGTTGGGGTATGACAAAAACTGTCTTGCATGATGTATGTCTATGGGTGTAAGTAAGTTACACATTATCATACATAGCAGCATATGTGTAGAGAACCTAGGATAACTCAAAAAAGTCAAAGTGATTTATTTCCATTGGGGTCCTTTTAATACCTTATTATACCATAAAGGAGGTATACTACTACTAATAATAATATCTTTATTTACTACAAGTACATGTACATGATATACAGCCCTAGCTTACATCAATGACATACTACTATATAGAAAGCCCCTTCTTATGCAGAACATTTTGGACAAATTAGGTCCTTGTCCCAGGATGCGACCCACACCAGTCGACTAACTTCTAGTTACCCATTTTACTGATGGGTGAACATAGGCAACCGGTGTAAAGGAACACGCCCAATGTTTCTACCCTCGCTGGGAATCGAACGTAGACCCTCGCCTCGCTTTAGTGATCAGGCCACGGGGCACCTTGTCAGCTAAGAAAATAAAAAATCATTCTCCTCCCTTTCTGTCGCTACATTTATTAGGCACCTTTTGGGTCTCTTCTTGAACTGGTTCATACTATGACTGGCTTTGACATGTGCAGGCAGTCTGTTCCATTCCTTTATTGCTGTGGGTACTACAAAGTTGTGCTCTCTCCCCCTAGTACTATGACTGCTTTGGTTCCCAGCCTTGACAAAATTGGCAGAAATATATTCTGGACACTGTTAGCAATTTTATAAACTTGATTTAACTTAAGTTATTTTACTTTGTCTTCAACATTCAGCATATCCAATTGTTGTAATTCATCCTGGCCTACATGCTTTCTTGGACCCAGGTCCAGGATGAATCTTACCATTTTGTTCTGGGTGATTTGCAGTCAATCTTTCAGTTTATTTGTCAAGGCAGAGTACCATGAAGAGCAAGCGTAGTCCAATGACACTGTATAAGGGTCCTGCGAGCCTCAGTAGGTAGACACTGTTCTTGTCTGTAGAGGAACTTCAGTCTGGCATTCGCTTTCTTTATTACACTTCCCTATCAATTCTCCTGACATGCATGGGTCAAAAGGGATTTCCAGATATTTTACTGAGGAAACTGAAGTGATGGATTCCTCATTACACCGGACATTAAAATTATTTACCCTTCTCAGTTTGTTTCGTGCCAAAGAGTATGGCTTCTGTTTTCCCGAGGTGTAACGATAGTCTATTGTCTACCCACCATTTGCTGCAGGACTCCAGTTCCAGTGTCATTACATTAGCTATATCTTGTGGGTCTTTACCTGACACTGTCATTCACATACAGTAGGAGTTTGCACTTGACTGAAGGTCAGGTCAAGCAGTTAAACAAGAAAAAGGGAACAGTGCAGTAATTTATTGATTCACGCGAAGGTCTTACACTCGCCAATTCCCATCCACATACCTGTTTAGCCTATTATTAGGTATCCCTGATGTGGCTGTAAAGGATTTTTCTTACTACAAAGCTTCATTTTTCTTTTGCTCATAACACGAGAAGGCCTGCACCTTTCAAGGCAGGTGAAATTACTGACCTAGAAAATGTGCAGAGAACCTTCACGGCACGCATAACTGCGATAAACCACCTCAATTACTGGAAACGCTTGAAGTTTCTAAACCTGTACTCCCTAGAACGCAGGCGGGAGAGATACATTATTATATACATTTGGAAATTCCTAGAGGGATTAGTACCAAACTTGCACACGAGAGTCACTCCCTACGAAAGCAAAAGACTCGGCAGACGATGCAACATCCCCCAATGAAAAGCAGGGGTGCCACTAGCAAGTGTCAGGGGCCCAAGACTGTTCAAATGTCTCCCAGCATACATAAGGGATATTACCAATAGACCCCTGGCTGTCTTCAAGCAGGCACTGGACAGGCACCTAAAGTCGGCTGACCAGCCAGACTGTGGTTCGTACGTTGGACTGCGTGCGGCCAGCAGTAACAGCCTGGTTGATCAGGCCCTGATCCACCATGAGGATCTGGTCTGAATGAGGTATTCATAAATTATCGCATGAAAATATATAAATTTTCACAATTTCAATAAAAGAAAATTGATCTAATTAAGAGATACTAGAATTTAGGGTTTGAAGCTGAGCAGAAGAGGCATTCTTGATTTGCTGCAGAGAAACCAAATTTTTTAATAAAATTGGAAAATTACAACTTATACAGCCTAAAATCAATGTGAAACTTCCTTTTCACAAAGCTCACTATCACTGAAAATTTGCAGCCTATCAGCACAGTCATTCTCTGGTTCTTCTTCGGAATTCAGTGATTCCCAGTTTATTAACTGTTATTAAACTAGTAAATTTCGATTTTCACAACCTGAACTAATATTGTACCAATCTATCCGTTAGACACATCAGCCATTAAAGATTCATAAAAACATAAAAATGAAGAAACACTGTAGTTGGCCCATCCATACCTGCTCATACACTCGTATTATTAGGGGCTTTTGGCATGTACATCTCATTACTAACTATATTTCTTGTCTACCATGTATTATTGTACCATGTCTCAATAAATTATTATTATTATTATTATTATTATTATTATTATTACCCAAGGTTTTTGCCCCCAGTGATATTACCTTGAAGTTTGTTTTACTTTCCTACAACTCTATTGCCAAACCAGTACTTCTCTATACCCTTTCTAAATCTAAATTTTTCGGACTAGAATCCACTGCCGCAAGTGCTGTTTTGGTCAGATAATTTCAGCACTTTATTGATATATCCTTTATTCCTTTTTCCAGTTGTGCATTTCTATCATATCCCCCTAATTCTACGCCTTTCTAGAGTGTGCAAATTCAGCGCCTTCGGTCTATCTTTGCAGGAAAAGTTTGACACGTGGGATCAACTTTGTCATCATTCTCTGTATATATTCCAGTACATTTATGTCCATTCTGTAATATGAAGACCAGAAATGAGCAGCATAATCTAAATGAGGTCTAATCAAAGTTATATAAAGTTGAAGTATAATCTTCTTCAGAGAAGCAATCAATCCTCTTAGCTTTATGCAGTGTTGTCGGCTTTAAATTTAAAGAGGCATGCTAAATTTATTTCACAGAAAATAATGCCTGGTCACAGACCGGGCCGCGGGGGCGTTGACCCCCTAAACCCTCTCCAGGTATACACCATTTTAAAAACCAAGCTGGAAAATTGGCACCTACACACTTCAATGAGAATCCTAAGTGTCTTCTGAGGATACATAAATTTTGAAAGTTTGAAGCCGATCAGGAGAGGCTTTTTCAAGTTATCGCATTGAAACCAAAATCGGACATTAATGGTGTATATAAGCAACACTGTATGACCCTTATGGTTTAGCGCTTACATTTAATAATAATAGTGGTGTACGTATATAAAATTTACCAGAGAGTACATGCACGGCCTAATCCTTGCATGAAGATGTCAGGAAAAGGGACAAGTGTTTCCTGACGCGGGAATTAGTTATATGATGACCCACAACTGGAGCTTTTGGTCATCTGACCGAGGCCTTATGCTGGCTTACACCCCTTTAAAAATTATATTCATAATTATTGCTGCCCCTAGTTATACTAGACACTACCTAACTGTACACTATTCATCTAACTAGAGAGTACAGTTAGTTATTCTTGCTCGGCTAGAAGTTGAACCCATGTTCTGTCGGTTGTGAACCGGACGCTTTACTATTGTGGTAGAGGCATTGTTATACAATAATTTTTTAAAATGTAAACAATGGCCACGACTTAGCTTTATTACTCCTATAAAAAAACTATTATATACACATACTCTATATAATAAAATTCTCCAGCTGAGAGTGAATGTAAGTAGTCAAGAGTTTCCAGCCATTATTTATTTCCCTAAGCTGACTCCTTACTTGCTCTTAAATGCAAAAAATACGACACAATAAAACAGATTATAAACCTAAGGATGAAAAAAAACAAGAGGGAGGGATATGTAAGAGTTAAAGATAAGTAGAGTTAGTTAATTAGGAAGGAGATAGGGAAGAAGAAGAGAAATATTGGTAATGTTTGGCAGCTGTGAGAGTGGTGATGGGAGAACCTACACAGCTACTCCAGTCTGTTAGTGCTGTAGTAGCTGTGATATTCTTCCTCTATATACCCCTCCTGGTGGGAAAATTTAGCAGAGTTGGTAGGGCAGTGGAAGGGACTGAAAAGGCCATCTGGGAGTCTTGAGAATAGCAGTTTAGTGGAGATGTGGCAGCCTACACATGTACAGGTTACAGGTAAGAGACCTTCTAAGGCTTGCGTTATCAGGTGTTACACCGTTACCCCTGCAAAAAAAAAAATGCTGTGGTAACTTACATTGCTGAAATAACTTAATGTCTGTCATAGGGAAGAAAAAGATGCTTAAAATATATACACCAGGCTTTATTCCGCTACAATAAGTCACACAAGTGAAAAGTTTGTTTAGGTACAGGTATGTAGGTAAATATAAGTACACTTATCATACCTAGTAACATATGCGTAAATTACTTAGGATAACACCCCCAAAAAAGTCTTAAGTGACTTATTTCCAAATAGATTTTGAGATTATTAATCCGGGAAAACCAATAAAGCCACTATGTCCTCTCCCAGAAATAAATTTTACTTGGGCTTTGCATAAATGGCACCAAATTTGATTTATAATTGCAGAATGCTCCTCGGCGGAAATTATCTTTTGATATTTTTCGATACGTAAAAGTTATCTACTGTAAATAATTATTTTGGGAAATAGTTTTTTTCACAAGCCGCACGACTGACCCAATCCCCGTTTAATATTTGCACATATAACAAAAAAAAGGCACAATACCGTGACTGGAACTATACACAAATAACCCGCACATAGGAGAGAGGAGCTTACCACGACGTTTCGGTCCTACTTAGACATTTGGTTCAAGTGGGACCGAAACGTCGTCGTAAGCTCCTCTCATCTATGTGCGGGTTATTTGTGTAGTTGCACATGGCCTATCACAACCAACGTAAACAAATACGCAGAGGACGTAAACGTGAAGACGTATGACGTAAATACCAATGGTGGAGTAAGGTTATGTTAGGTTGGGTTAAGAGAGTTTCATTAGTTTTAAGGTTCTTACCATTTCCACAACACACTACTATCTAATATAAAATCCACTCAATACTGTACAGTTTAAATTATATTTGATCACAAAATCTGTAGAAGAGCAACATTAAATTATTACCTAAAATGTTTATAATTAATTAGCATTCGTGAACCTATTATTGTAAGGTAATCCTCCCTTTAATGTTCATGTCAATAACTCGGTTTAATTTATTAATATTGTATCTCCTTTTATTGTAACTGATTTTCACACGGTTCAGTTACTTACCTTTTTTAACTTTTAAGGTTATATCCATGATTAATCCCTACAGTAAATTACTACTAGGCTTTAAATAAGATATTACAAGGATCCCGGTGGAAATAAGTCACTTTCTGAATTTTCTTTTGGGGGGCTATCCTAGGTAATTTACACATGTATGATAACTGTACTTGTGTGTACCTGTACCTAAATAAAACTTACCTGTGAAAATTATTATTATTATTTTGTGAGTAAATTACTTGCAGGAGGCTTACAGGGCATCACCTGAATTATTACCTGCAAGTAATTTGGGTGAGGTTAGTGGGACTTAAGTCACAGCAGGTCACTGAACTGCAACTCCTTCGACTGCCCACTTCTTCACCACTCACAAAAAGCTAGACCTGACATTAAATTAATAATTGTAATATTAAAACCAGCTACTCTGGTAATTAAAGTTAAGCTGGGTACACAAATTTATAACTATTAGTACAAAGAACATTGTATTACCACTTACCATTTAATAACTGTAGATGGATCACACCTAAACACCTGCCTAACACCTAGACCCAACACTGGCCAGCTAGTGATCTAAATGCAAAGACTAATGGTGCACTTCCCTGTGTGAGTGATGGCATAGTCTCCTTATTTTCCACCATCCACACATAATTCTTTAATTTCCTGTTCCAATTCTATAGCAGGGGACATTAACACGGGTTCTCATTACAAATTCAGGCCGAAACGCACCATTATGGTCTTGATGCCGGATTATTAGACAGTTGTAACAACCAGTGTACACACATTAAATTTAATATGGCTTCTTCCCCCCAGCGTCACTACTGGCTCTTCCACACACCCCTTCACTTAAATTTCTTGAAGGGTACAAATAGCATCACATTTTAATACACAATTATTATATTATTTATATGTTCTACATTTAGGAAATTATGTAAAAAAATTCCACATTACCAATTATCTTGAGAACACACAAGTTAAGGGTATGTAGGTTAATTTAACCTAGGATAATACAATAGTTCAAAAAATGTAAGATTATAAACTTTTAAGTTGAACTGTTTTCCAATGAAAGCAAGCTACATTGTGTGACTTTAAATTATCCTAGGTTAAATCTGCATAATGTAGGTGTGCCCTCATACCATTGTAAAATTTATTATATGTATGTTATGTATACCTGAAGCTTAAATGAAAACTTAATATACTACATGGTATGTTCCCCATGGTAATGATTCTTAATTTAAAAGGTGGACTATAATTAGTTTAAAAACGTAAACAAGCAAAAATAGCCCCTCCGTAATGGAGCTACAGGAATGCAGTAACAAAACCAAGTACGTAATCATTTCCACTGGAAATGTTATATGATAATACATTTTGTTTATTCAATAATATTTAATAGGTCTTGTTAATTATACTGTATTGCTATAGTTTACAACTACAGTAGGGCCCCACTTACATGGCAGGTTAGGTTCCAGGCTATAGTTGGAAAGCGGACATTGCCGGAAAGCAGAACGCCATTTTTTTCCATTTATAAATGCATATAAATGCCAGACAACAAGTTTACCCTAACTTGTATTAAGTTAGTAATAGAACTAGGCTTTAAAAAACACAATAAAAAGTAAAATACATACGCTACATTCATTACTTGCCTTAAAATATTTGTAGTCTTATTAATGTAGGGCGAGAGGCGAGTAGTACTTATTTGTTGGAAGTCAAGTGTAGGTAGCCCTGGCTCCCCGTCCCAAACTTAATATACAGTAGACCCCTGGTTTTCGTAATTTATCGGTTCCGGAAGGTTGGCCAAAATCCGAAATGGCCGAAAACCGAAGTAATATTTCCCATAAGAAATAATGTAAATCTAATTAATCTGTTCCAGACACCCAAAAATATTAACAAAAATACATTTTATAGAGAATAACTATAGTATTACATACAGAAAACAAAGAGAAATAAATATAAAGCACTAATTTTAATGATAAATGAACATTACATACCTTTATTGAAGACTTGTTGGCATATGGAAGAAGGCGAGGAGGGAAGAGCGAGGAGAGTTTATTGTTTGGAAGGGAAATCCCCCTCCATGAGGACTTCAGGTATCAAAGCCCTCTCTGGGGTTACTTCCCTTCTTTGTCTTTTACTGCCACTAGGACCAGCTTGAGAGTCACTGTACCCCTGTCCCACAAAAAATCTGTCCAGAGAGGCCTGTTTCTGGCGTCTCTGTAAGATTTGCCTAAAATGGGACAAGACATTGTCATTGAACATGTTGCAGACACGGCTTGCAACAGTTTTGTTAGGGTGATAATTCTCCGCAAAACTTTGCAACTCTCTACACTTTGCACACATGTCCTTAATCACTGAAAAAGGAACATTCTCCCCTCTCTCTTCCTCCTCCTCTGAAGCAATATCCTCAGCTACGGTCTGTTGCTGTTCCAGTTGAAGGTGTTGCAGCTCTTCAGTGGTTAGCTCTTCCCTGTGGTCCTCCACCAACTCTTCCACATCCTTGCCACTCACATTCAAGCCCCAGGGACTTCCCCACTTTCATATTTTGCTATAAGTTCTTTCTTGAATTCTATCATGTTTCTCACCACCTTTACCAAAGGGTTGACACTGAACTTTCTTTGGATCCATGGTGGCCTATTTCACAGTCAATAAACAATAAACAAGCACAAAAACAATAAACAAGCACAAAAACAATAAACAAGCACAAAAACAATAAACAAGCACAAAAACAATAAACAAGCACAAAAAACAATGGATGAATGCGCAGAGTATTCCTAACTCGAGAGAGACCCAGACTGAGTGTGATACGAGTGAGGAAGCGGCGTCCCGGCGGGTGGATGCATCTGATACCAACGATTTACGAGCAGATGAACGAAATCTGGTGGGGAAATTTTGCCGAAAAGAGTGCTCGATATCTGAATTGTACGATTTCTGCACCGGCCAAAAATCGGGGGTCCACTGTACAATATTTAAAGCAGCCCAGAGAGATAAAATACACATACAGTACACTCATTATTTACCTTAAAATATGTGTAGTCTTAATGTTGGATGAGAGGTGAGTAGTATTTATTTGTAGGAAGTCAGTGTAGGTAGCCGGTAGGTGTAGCCCGCCTGGACTACACCTACCGGCTACCTACACTGCGGCCCAGAGCCATATTATTGCCATCAACATACCTTGTTCACTGAATTTAATTGTTTCTAACAACTACCTTTAGATGCCATCATAAACAAAGGGAGAAGTAATGAATAATTCATGCCGAGAATTGTAAAAAAAAACGGAGTGTTAAGGGGAGTAACTAGGCCAAATGCAGATTCATACACATTTTCTCTGGTGCTTGACAAGAGAAAACCTAATGTTTTCCCTCTGCTCAGCTTTCACACCTCCATAGCATATAAACATAGCATGTTTATATGCTATGTAACGTGTTTCTTATATAATTTTAAAGAAAATATAGATGGATTAATGAAAATGTCTATATTAACATAGAATAAGACATTTAATGTAACCAAGAGTGATTTTTATTACGTACTATTAGTATTACTATGGCGTTAAGACTAGAGGGACACTCTTAGTGATTTTAATGTGTACGTACCTGCATGCCAGCACAGCATGTAAGTATATTTAGGTACAGGTACACAAGTATTATTATCAGAGCTCATATAAATTATGCAATAACTTTAAAACGCTTGAAATTTTGGAAAGTTTCCAGACATAATAGAGATGTGCTCACGGAGAATGTAAACAAACTGGGTTGGGCACGCCATATTAGAAAGACAGGTTGCTGTATAGCGAGTTTTGGTCATAATTTGAAATCGCCATATTAGCGGAACGCTGTAAAGTGGGGCCCTACTGTACTACTTGGCAGAATTCTGGCAATACATACGTAGTATAAGTATACACGTACAAGGTATACAGGCCTAGCTGACATCAAAGACACTACTACAGTGGTACCTCGAGTTACGATATTTTTTCGTTCGAGAATCCTGTTCAAGTGCCATTACCAAACGAATTTATCCCCATAAGGAATAATGTAAAATATACTAGTCTTTTTACACCCCCAAAAATATACTTACAAAAGCATTTAAAAAAATAAACTTACATAAAAGGGCGAGTTTGGGGACCATCGTAACTCGAGGTACCACTGTACAGTGGACCCCCGAGTTTCGTAAAAACTTCACTCCTGAAGTCTGCTCAAGTGCCATTACCGAATGAATTTACTCCCTTAAGGAAAAATTTCACGTAGGTTAGTCTATTTCAGACCCATAAAAATACACTTCCACAAGAACTTACAAAATTATACTTACATAATTGCACGATTTCCGGGGTATTCGTTAACCGAGGGTCCACTGTATATAGAAAGCCCCTTATTATGCAGAGCATTTCAGACAAATTAGGTCAATTTTGTCTCAGGATGTAATCCACACCAGTCGACAAACACTCAGGTACCCATTTTATTGATGGGTGAACAGGGACAACACGTGTAAGGAAGCATGCCTAGTGTTTCAACCCATGCCAGGAATCAAACCATGGACCCTCATTGTGTGAAATGAGAGCTTTGCCTACCAGGCCACGGGCCACCTTTATTTTATGTTGGGTTAGATGGGTTGCATTAGGTTAAGTTACATTTTTTACCATCTGAACAACAAAATATCTCGATTGTAAAAGCACCTTAATATTGTATAATTCACACTACATAAATAATGTCCTACTTTTACCAATTTATATAGTATACAGTGGTCCCTCGGTTTTCGCTTTAAAATTCGTTCCATAATGCTGCTCAAGTGCCATTACGGAACGAATTTACTTCCTTAAGAAATAATGTCACGTAGGTTAGTCTATTTCAGACCCCCAAAAATACACTTGCAACAGCACTTACGAAAATACACTTACATAAATGTTCGAGTTTGGAGATGCACGAAAACCGAGGGACCACTGTACTTTCATTAAGATAATTTGAATAAACCAGTGTTTTTTCATTATAATGATTACATGGGGAAGTGGAACAGAATTCTTCCTCCGTAAGCCATGCGTGTCGTAAGAGGCGACTAAAATGCCAGGAACAAGGGGCTAGTAACCCCTTCTCCTGTATATATTACTAAATGTAAAAGGAGAAATGTTCGTTTTTCCTTTTGGGCCACCCCGCTTTGGTGGGAAAAGGCTGGCGTGTTGAAAGAAAGAAGAAGAAAAGATTACATGTGTATATAAATTATATTTATAATTTATTTTTATTGCTTTTATTATTTTAATATTTACCTGTGCTTTTAAATATGATGTTTCATCTTACAATAATGGTTGAATTAAATACTCTTACAATAGATAAATAACTGTAGCAGGAAATGATTATATTCCTATGGTTGAAACCAGGTATACATATATAATACATTCAAGTTAAGGTTAAGACACAAGCCAATGCTTAGGACATTTTTAGTGAAGAAACATTTCTATCCTAGACCCTTGATCACTCCTGTCCATGGAGTATAGTAGACAGCTCTCAGGTGACTTTTCCACAACCTCACTGCAGCTTCTCACCAGAGCTCACCACAGCTTTTTTAATCATTTGTCTCTTTACCTATTAGATATATACGTATGTTTTCTATCCCATGTACAGTAGGAGTAATCAAGGGCCTCGGAAATTAGAGCTGATGAATGGAGCCCTTCTTTTAATGTGCCCAGCAGGCAGAATAAGACGAGGATAATAGTCCCAGGGAATGGGAGAAATTTGTCGCTGATGCCACCAAGGCAGCACAGAGGTCCTTTATTCTTGTCCATCTAGTGAATTGATTGTAAACATTGTGGTGTCCCGTGGCTTGGTAGGCAACGCACTTGCTTCTATCTGTCTCTGTACGTATCTTTGTTTCTCTCTGTCTCTATCTGTCTGTCTCTTTCTCTCTGGTTTAATTCCATGCTGGGTGGAAACATTGGGCGTGTTTCCTTACATCTGCTGTCCCTGTTCACCTAGCAGTAAGTAGGCACCTGGGTGTTAGCCGACTGGTGTAGGGGGGGGGGACAAGATTGAAGGACTTCATCGGAAATAAGACAGTCCCTGATGATGCACTGACTTTCTTATCTTAAATGAATGCCAAGATAAAACTTCCCTTATAAACAAACAATGTTACCATCAAGAACATAGAAGAATCCATATTTGGTTATTATAGTGTCATTTAGATTACTTCTGCTCACCATGGTATTCTGCTCTAACAAAAAATTTATAAAAGTTGTGCATTGTAAAGATATAGTATAGTTAGGTTAATCCTGAACATGGGTGCAAGATAATGCATTGCTCAGGATAAACTTCAAACTATAGAATGCTAAAAGTGACAGGAAATGCTGAAATTAAATAATCTTAAGAAAATTGCTAATGAATTGTGTCTAGTCTCATCAGATTTTGAAAAGGTTAAAAATGAGATCCAGTAATATACCCAGGAAGTGAAAATAATTTGATTTTCCACTGTATGCAGCCTAGGAATCAAATTGCACATCCTCCTATACAGCTGTGAAAGATAGGAATGGGTTGGGTAATCATGTCAAGGGTCAATAATAGCATATCAGTTTTAAGATAAAATCCAAGATGTACTTAACTATGGAAGCTTTAGGAAAGGTGGAAAGTGATTTTATTTTTTTAAGATAATGCTGTGCTAGTAGTAGTCATTGTGTATATAAGCAAGTACAGTATGTCCTAGATCTGATTTATATCAAATTTGACATAACGTTCTGGATGTTTTTATATTGTACTTTCATAGTTTCACATAGGTGTGCTTGCTAAGGTTGAGTTGCAGCTCCTGGCCCCATCTCTTAAGTCATTATTTGTCAAGTATGGAGGTAGCATACATGTACCTAAATATATAATACTTGTAAAAGAAAGGGTTCAACTAAAAAAAGTCTTCCCATTTAACATTGTTAGTTTATTCTACACACAAGTCTGAAACACATTGTACAGCCGCCTAGTGGCCAATATGAATCAGAATAAATACCATGTGTTTGATAGCATATATCACTAATTATGAGAGGAAACATTTATATTATACATATATGTAGCTACAATAGTGGAACATTGCTTGTCATGTCCCATCATAAAAAAAAAATAAAAAATTCTAATGGTTAAAGCACCACTCTTTCAGTTCATTCCTTTCTCTTACCCTGTAAGGGAAGTGTATATATATATATATATATATATATATATATATATATATATATATATATATATATATATATATATATATATATATATATATATATATATATATATATATATATATATATATATATATATATATATATTTTTTTTTTATTAACACATCGGCCGATTCCCACCAAGGCAGGGGTGGCCCGAAAAGAAAAACTTTCATCATCATTCACTCTATCACTGTCTTGCCAGAAGGGTGCTTTACACTACAGTTATAAAACTGCAACATTTACACCCTCCTCCAACCTTTCCTAGGCCGACCCTACTCCGCCTTCCTCCACTACAGATCCATACACTCGAAGTCACTCTGTCTCGTTCCATCTCTCTACATGTCCAAACCACCTCAACAACCCCTCCTCAGCTCTCTGGACAATCGCTTTGGTAATCCCGCACCTCCTCCTAATTTCCAAACTCCGAATTCTCTGCATTATATTCACACCACACATTGACCTCAGACATGACATCTCCACTGCCTCCAGCCTTCTCCTCGTTGCAACATTCATCACCCATGCTTCACACCCATATAAGAGCGTTGTATAACTATACTTTCATACATTCCCTCTTTACTTCCATGGACAAGGTTCTTTGTCTCCACAGACTCCGAAGTGCTCCACTCACCCTTTTCCCCTCATCAATTCTATGATTCACCTCATCCTTCATAGACCCATCCGCCGACATGTCCACTCCCAAATATCTGAATACATTCACCTCCTCCATACTCTCTCCCTCCAATCTGATATCCAATCTTTCGTCACCTATTCTTTTGTTATCCTCATCACCTTACTCTTTCCTATATTCACTTTCAATTTTCTTCTTTTACACACCCTACCAAATTCATCCACCAACCTCTGCAGCTTCTCTTCAGAATCTCCCAAAAGCACAGTGTCATCAGCAAAAGCAATGTGACAACTCCCACTTTGTATTTGCTTCTTTATCTTTTAGCCCAACACCTCTTGCCAAGCCCCTCGCATTCACTTCTCTTACAACCCCATCTATAAATATATTGAACAACCACGGTGACATCACACATCCTTGTCTAAGGCCCACTTTTACTGGGAAATAGTCCCCTTCCCCCCTACACACTCTAACCTGAGCCTCACTATCCTCATAAAAACTCTTCACTGCCTTCAGTAACCTTCCTCCTATTCCATACACCTGCAACATCTGCCACATTGCCCCCTATCCACCCTATATCCTTTTTATATATATATATATATATATATATTATATATATATATATATATATATATATATATATATATATATATATATATATATATATATATATATAATATATATATATATATATATATAATATATATATATATATATATAATATATATATATATATATATATCATATATATATATATATATATATATATATATATATATATATATATATATATATATATATATATATATATATATATATATATATATATATATATAATATACATATACATATATATACATACATACATACATACATACATACAGTGTACCCCGACTTACGATATTTTTCATTCCAGAATGCTGTTCAAGTGCCATTACAAACGAATTTATCTCCATAAGAAATGATGTAAAATAGACTAGTCCTTTTAGACCCCCAAAATTACACTTACAAAGCATTTAAAAAATCAACTTACATAAAAGGTGTGTTTGGGGACCATCGTAAGTCGGGTACCACTGTATATATATACAGTGGTACCCCGACTTACGATGGTCCCCAAACACACCCTTTTATGTAAGTTTATTTTTTTAAATGCTTTTGTAAGTGTAATTTTGGGGGTCTAAACAGACTAGTCTATTTTACATTATTTCTTAAGGAGATAAATTCGTTTGGTAATGGCACTTGAACAGCATTCTGGAATAAAAAAATATCGTAAGTCGGGGTACCACTGTATATATATATATATATATATATATATACTGTATATATATAATATAATTATATTTATATTTATATTTTTTTATTTATTTTTATTTTTTTATTTATTTTTATTTTTATTTATTTATTTATTTATTTATTATGGAGTTTATAAGTTGCACTCTCCCTGTCAGCAGGGAGGGAGGCTAACTAAGGTTAACTTAGTCTCTTAAAATTAAAAGAAAGGGTGATCCTAAAACAGCTTGGTTCTCTCCTACTTCCCTTACAGGTAAAAAGCTTAAAAAAACTGAAAAACACTCCCTCGTGGAAGACTAGCCGATTAGTGTCCAGGTCCCTGGTGATTGTTAACGTTGACTTAGTAGAAATATGATTGTTAGCAATGGTATATGTTTAAAGAGCTGAATAACCAAACAGTTCTAGTGCTTTGTAAATATTAACATGTTTGTTAGGCATCATAAGGAAGGATTCCAGTTGTGTTTCGAGCAGTAGGGTGTTTATTTTTCATAGTCTGAGAGTTGCTGCTGCTTTTTCTCTAATGATAAGATTACTATATGACTCACCTGCATTCCATGGTAATTAGGTCCTTGTGGTGGTGATACTTTGTTTATCTGATCTGGGAAAATTTCCTCTGATACTAGTGATACTTTTGATTGTTTGAGTAGGCTTTTCACAGGCTTACCAGTTCACACTGTAAAAAATAAAAAATAAAAAAATGTGATGTGTAATTAGTCTTTTATAGAATAACTGCAAAAAAAATTACTTGTCATATTTTAAGTCTTTAACATTACAAATGACCTAATGCCAGTAATTCATTCACAGCTTTTCAATAACAAAAAGAATATTACATCATTTCAATTAATGATATTAATATAAACTTAATCACATTTTCTGTCTATTGCATTATCACTCACCTCATTATCAGTCAGAATGCTTGTCTTATCACTTCATGTACTACTACCACCAGGAGCACTCAACCTTGTTGATAAATATAATTTACATGTGCAACATCTGAGTAACTTCATTGAGACTTATTGCTCCTGGAAGGTGGAACATCTCTCAAAGAAGGATACCCAGGTGTTGCACATGTCTTATTCATCAACTCGTTGGTATTATATATCTTGATCTCAAAACCCACAAACAGACCTTGTCACTTGATTTTGAATAACCTCTTTACTTATACTGTATATACTACTGTGTATACTTACACAGGTGTACATTAGTGTGTGTGTGTGTGTATATATATATATATATATATATATATATATATATATATATATTTTTGCGTGCTGAGAGGTGTATATCTGCAAGCACAGATGGTGTGTATCTGTTTATATACAGATATGCACCTCTTGACTATTGGTATCCTTGACTATTAGTATTCAGATGTATTTCAGTCTCTTTGACCCACATGCAGTTGTTAGGCCTTGAATGTGAGAAACTAATTAACTTCATTTGCTAACATTTCCTATTGTTGCACATTGTAGTCTGATGCTGTGGTGTGGTGACTGAGGCCTGATGACTAGGATGACATTTTCCAATGTTTAACACTATCCAGGAGAATGACAATACAACATGACGGCCCTGAAACCAGGAGGCAATAAGGGTGCATTATGGGGATGGGGCTAATGAGTTTACTGATTTGTTGAATGTACAAGGCAGCACTGTGCAAAAGATTGGCCCCCGAATTGTATCCCACAATGTTTTGTGTATGTGATGGATATGGGACTAAAATGAAATGGTTACAGAATATACTAAATGCCATTTTAAATGGTTTGAACTCTGTACTCACCTAGTGAGTGATGATAAAAAGCTTTTTAACAGAGCTGGGCTCTCCTTCATAGCATCAAACCTGATTATCTTGCATTCCTCAGATGCTGTATGATCCCTCTTTATTCAGATTAAAATACGCATATTTTTTACAGACTTGTTTTATGATTACTGCAATTTTTGTGTTTAGTACACTTACTGAGATTTGAAATATGAAAACCTAACACTTTCTTCTCTTTGTCTCTCTCTCTCTCTCTCTTCTCTCTCTCTCTGAGATATGTGGGGACGGAGAGATGGGGACAGAGAGAGAGAAGAGAGAGAGATGGAGATGGAGACATTGAGAGAGATGGAGACATTGAGAGAGATGGAGACATTGAGAGAGATGGAGACATTGAGAGAGATGGAGACATTGAGAGAGATGGAGACATTGAGAGAGATGGAGACATTGAGAGAGATGGAGACATTGAGAGAGATGGAGACATTGAGAGAGATGGAGACATTGAGAGAGATGGAGACATTGAGAGAGATGGAGACATTGAGAGAGATGGAGACATTGAGAGAGATGGAGACATTGAGAGAGATGGAGACATTGAGAGAGATGGAGACATTGAGAGAGATGGAGACATTGAGAGAGATGGAGACATTGAGAGAGATGGAGACATTGAGAGAGATGGAGACATTGAGAGAGATGGAGACATTGAGAGAGATGGAGACATTGAGAGAGATGGAGACATTGAGAGAGATGGAGACATTGAGAGAGATGGAGACATTGAGAGAGATGGAGACATTGAGAGAGATGGAGACATTGAGAGAGATGGAGACATTGAGAGAGATGGAGACATTGAGAGGATGGAGACATTGAGAGAGATGGAGACATTGAGAGAGATGGAGACATTGAGAGAGATGGAGACATTGAGAGAGATGGAGACATTGAGAGAGATGGAGACATTGAGAGAGATGGAGACATTGAGAGAGATGGAGACATTGAGAGAGATGGAGACATTAGAGAGATGGAGACATTGAGAGAGATGGAGACATTGAGAGAGATGGAGACATTGAGAGAGATGGAGACATTGAGAGAGATGGAGACATTGAGAGAGATGGAGACATTGAGAGAGATGGAGACATTGAGAGATGGAGACATTGAGAGAGATGGAGACATTGAGAGAGATGGAGACATTGAGAGAGATGGAGACATTGAGAGAGATGGAGACATTGAGAGAGATGGAGACATTGAGAGAGATGGAGACATTGAGAGAGATGGAGACATTGAGAGATGGAGACATTGAGAGAGATGGAGACATTGAGAGAGATGGAGACATTGAGAGAGATGGAGACATTGAGAGAGATGGAGACATTGAGAGAGATGGAGACATTGAGAGAGATGGAGACATTGAGAGAGATGGAGACATTGAGAGAGATGGAGACATTGAGAGAGATGGAGACATTGAGAGATGGAGACATTAGAGAGATGGAGACATTGAGAGAGATGGAGACATTGAGAGAGATGGAGACATTGAGAAGATGGAGACATTGAGAGAGATGGAGACATTGAAAAGAGATGGAACATTGAGAGAGATGGAGACATTGAGAGAGATGGAGACATTGAGAGAGATGGAACATTGAGAGAGATGGAGACATTGAGAGAGATGGAGACATTGAGAGATGGAGACATTGGAAGATGGAGACATTGAGAGAGATGGAACATTGAGAGAGATGGAGACATTGAGAGAGATGGAGACATTGAGGAGATGGAGACATTGAGAGAGATGGAGACATTGAGAGAGATGGAACATTGAGAGAGATGGAGACATTGAGAGAGATGGAGACATTGAGGAGAGATGGAGACATTGAGAGAGATGGAGACATTGAGAGAGATGGAGACATGAGAGAGATGGAGACATGAGAGAGATGGAGACATGAGAGAAAATGGGAGAAGAGAGAGATGGGACAGAGAGAGATGGAGAATGAGAGAGAGAGACATGAGAGAGATGGGGACGAGAGAGAGATGGAGACATGAGAGAGAGAGATGGGACAAGAGAGAGATGGAGACAAGAGAGAGATGGAGACATTGAGAGAAAATGGAGACATTGAAAAGAGATGGAGACATTGAGAGAAGATAGAGACATTGAGAGAGATGGAGACATTGGAGAGAGATGAGAGACATTGAGAGATGGAGAATTGAGAGAGATGGAGACATTGAGAGAGATGGAGACGATGAGAGAGATGGAGACATTGGAGGAGATGGAGACATTGAGAGAGATGGGACATTGAGAGAGATGGAGACATTGAGAAGATGGAGACGATGAGAGAGATGGAGACATGAGAGAGATGAGACATTGAGAGAGATGGAGACATTGGAGAGAGATGAGAATTGAGAGATGGAGACATTGAGAGAGATGGAGACATTAGAGAAGATGGAGAGCATTAGAGAGATGGAGACATTGAGAGAGATGGAGAATTGGGAGAAGATGGAGACATTGAGAGAGATGGAACAGAGAGAAGAGAGACATTGAGAGAGATGAGACATTAGAGAGAGATGGAGAACATTGAGAAGAGATGGAGACATTGGAAGAGATGGAGACATTGAGAGAGATGGAACATTGGAGAGAGAGATGGGAGACATTGAGAGAGATGGAGACATTGAGAGAGATGGAGACATTGAGAGAGATGGAGACATTGAGAGAGATGGAGACATAGAGAGAGAGAGAGATGGAGATGGGGACAGAGAGAGAGAGATGGGGACAGAGAGAGAGATGGGGACAGAAAGAGAGAGATGGGGACAGAAGAGAGAGAGAGAAGATGGGGACAAAAGAGAGAGATGGGGACAGAGAGAGAAGATGGGGACAGAGGAGAGAGAGATGGGGACAGAGGAGGAGAGAGATGGGGACAGAGAGAGAGAGAGAGATGGGGACAGAGAGAGAGAGAGATGGGGACAGAGAGAGAGAGAGAGAGATGGGGACAGAGAGAGAGAGAGAGAGATGGGGACAGAGAGAGAGAGAGAGAGATGGGGACAGAGAGAGAGAGAGAGATGGGGACAGAGAGAGAGAGAGGGACAGAGAGAGAGAGAGAGAGAGATGGGGACAGAGAGAGAGAGAGAGATGGGGACAGAGAGAGAGAGAGAGATGGGGACAGAGAGAGAGAGAGAGATGGGGACAGAGAGAGATGGGGACAGAGAGAGAGAGAGATGGGGACAGAGAGAGAGAGATGGGGACAGAGAGAGAGAGAGATGGGGACAGAAAGAAGAAAGATGGGGACAGAGAGAGAGATGGGGACAGAGAAGAGAGAGAGAAGATGGGGACAGAGAGAAGATGGGGACAAAGAGAGAGAATGGAAAGAAAGAAGAATAAGAAATAAGAAAGAAAAAAGAACAGAGAAATGAGAAAAAATATGAAAGACAAAGAGAATAGAGAAAGAAAATGGGGACAGAGAGAAGAGAAGATAAGGAAGACAGAAAATGGGAAGAGAGAAGATAGGGACAGAGAGAGAAGAAGATGGGGACAGAAGATGGAGACAGAAGAGAAGAGAGAGAAGAGATGGGGACAGAAGAGAGAGAAGAAGATGGGACAGAGAGAAGATGGGACAGAGAGAAAGAGAAAGAGAGATGGGACAGAAGATGGGGACAGAGAGAGAGAGAGATGGGGACAGAGAGAAAAGATGGGGACAGAGAGAGAGAGAGAGGGACAGAGAAAAGATAAGGAGAAGAAGATGGGGACAAAGAGAGAGATGGGGACAGAAGAGAGGAGAGAGATGGGGACAGAGAGAGAGAAATGGGGGACAGAGAAGAGAGAGGGGACAGAGAGAAGAATGGGGACAGAGAGAGAGAGAGAGAAGGGACAGAGAGAGAGAGATGGGGACAGAGAGAGAAAAGAGAGATGGGGACAGAGAGAGGAAGAGAGATGGGGACAGGAGAGAGAGAGAGATGGGGACAGAGAGAGAGAGAGAGAGAGAGGGACAGAGAGAGAGAGAGAGAGATGGGGACAGAGAGAGAGAGAGAGAGGACAGAGAGATGGGGACAAGAGAGAAGAGAGAGAGAAGAAAGAGACAGAGAGAAGAAGATGGGGACAGAGAGAAGAAGATGGGGACAGAGAGAGAGAGAGAGATGGGGACAGAGAGAGAGAGATGGGGACAGAGAGAGGGAGAGGAGAGAGATGGGGAAAAGAGAGAAAGAGAGATGGGGACAGAAGAGAGAGAGGGAAGAGAGGGACAGAAAAGATGGGGACGAAGAGAGATGGGGACAGAGAGAGAGAGAGAGAGAGAGAGATGGGGACAGAGAGAGAGAGATGGGGACAGAGAGAGAGAGAGATGGGGACAGAGGGAGAGAGAGAGAGAGATGGGGGGACAGAGAGAGAGAGAGCAGTGGGCACCAGATTGAGATTGTGTTGCCCAGTGAGACATGTGTAGGAAGGAATATAACTTGTCCCGTTGTAGATCGGGGAGAAAGCGATAAGGTCTTTAAATGCACTACATCGCTGGTTTTTTCCAAATATGCTAACCTGTAATTTATATTTATTCTTAGCTTCAGTAGCTCTTATTACTTATTCTTTTGGCGTAACACATAACCACGAATGTGATATGGTGTGGTTTTTATTATGCATTTAGTACATATACACTTGTCAAGCTTATGTTCAATAATTTCTAATAGGAGATTTATGGCAAAAATATATTTCATGGCGATACGTATTGTGAAGTTTATTGTGTGATTTACATTTTATGTATCCATGAAGAGCAAATGTCAGGGAAAGGAGTGATACTGTATTTTTCATGGACTTCTAAAAAGTTTTTGGCAACTGTTTGGACTAATATTTCTTTCTTTCTTTGCAGTACAAAAAGCCAGAAATATCAACTACAAAGGCAAAAATGGTGAGTAACGTATATATTTTTAATATGAAATATTTTGATTAGTATATGCTGTATATAGCTGTGAGTAAGAGTTGAGTGAAAGCTGTGTGATATTAGAAACTTGTCTAGCAGTAACCCCGCTCTCAGCACCCCCTTCCACCCACATGCACTCAAATGTGTGGCACTAGAACTTGTCTAGCTGTTTACTTGTAGACAGTTCCAAGGGTCACTGCCCCTGCAGCCTGGTCCCAGACCAGGCCTCCATGTTGACAGCCTGATCAGTTAAGCTGTTGGTGCGGGCTGCTCGCAGTCCATCAAGGCACTGCAGGCCAACTGATCAGGAACTTTCAAGTTCCTCTTGAAGACTGCTAGGGGTCTGATGATAATTTTCCTTGTGAATGAAACGGTGTTGAAAGGCCTTCGTCCTTTTACACTTATTGAGTCACTTCTTAAATGGACTCATTGGGCAGCTGCTTTCATTGGGGATATCTTACACCTTTCGAGGCAGATTTCAATCTGCAGATCTGGGACTAAAGAGTTTTCTAGGTATAAATTATGATGCGTCTTGTCACCTTCACAGTCTAGCAACAACCCTGCACTTTGTGTGCCACTAAAAACTTCATCTTGCAACAGCATTTTTATTGATTGGTTATTTCCTATAGGGGTAAGGGAATTTTTAATTCATGGAATTGAACCTGATCTCCCTTTCCTTGGGTTGAACCTGATTGCTTTCAGTGGAAAATGGCACTTATGTATAGTTAAGGATATTTATTAATAAAAACGTTCCGCTTCGAGTGGCTTCATTATACAGTTTTTAGTTATCACCATACTATTCGTGAATGGTTACCTGCGAAACTGCTACCAAGAGGACGGGTAATACTTTCCTGATTGGTTGCCGTCCTACTGCCTAGTCTTAATAATAGTTCGCTTGTGTGTTACTGTTGTCTTCGTGGGTTCATTTGTCATTGTTTATTGCACATGGATAGGTCTGTCAACAGATCCAGAGAAAAGCGGACATACGCAAGTCATTGTAAGTGACGGTAAACAGGTGGGTGTGTGCGCGCGTGCGCGTGCAGCAATTTATCAGACTTCACGGGTGTCATGAAACAGTATTGCCGACAAATATTAGGATAAACAAAATTTGCAGCGCCAGCTTTCATTGTGGCAACGTTTCACCGTGTGTTGTTTTGCTTTGTTAAGTAGTGATTTGGTCAAGGGGAAAACTTTGTCCAATAAATGCTTATTCTGCACCTTTTGCCTTCACACCGCGCGTGTGTTGGCAAGACATGAATTATAATATACATTGATCTTGCCTAACTACACTCGTCGTAATATACTAATCCTTAATCCATCTTACTCGTAGGAGGAAATATGTGTAATAGATAAATTTAGATTAAGGAAGGCTATAGCTTGAGTATAAGTTCGGCACGAAGATACTCAAGCAAACACCTAGACATTTTAATGAGAAAATAATTCAGTTCTGAGGCCTTTCTCAGAAATAAACAAGGTCCCAAGAGCGAACCTTTCTTTATTTAAATGCCCCAAGTGTTTGCTTGTGTGTATTGATCCACAACTTGCCGGTATTATCTCGTTCATTAACGTCAATTGAAATAGCTTGATCCCCGAGCGAAAGTCTCAGATAATGATTCCATACTGTATATAATGTGTTTATTCCAGTATGCCGGTGTTGTATACCTCTGAGTTACAATAAAGTTTTAAGTAATTGGAAGGAATTTTCAAGTAGTTAAGAACAAGTTACAGTACCATGGCTGGAAACAATTTACAACTAATCCCCAAATTGGGAGGTAAATCTTGAGAGTTGGAATAACTAAGGTGTAATGAACACTTATCAGTGCTCAATACTAATCCACATGGGGACAGAAACACAGGAGGTTGATTGATCTGTATATTTCGACTACTTTCTGGGATCCTCTTCAGCAGATACACAAGTGAAAAGAGAACATGAATTTATAGGAAAAATTGCACCTCCCCGTGTGGGGGAGTAGGGAGTGTCAGGTGAGCGCGTGGGAAGACTGTTCAAGGAGGGACTGAAGGAGAAGACAGGTCCTTGTAGAGAAGCTAAAAATTTGGGTAGGAAGTTCCTTTGTGCTGTGTGATTCCTGTTCTTGTGCTGGCGTTGTGTGTTAGGTTGTGCGCTGGTATGTACTTCTTGAGGGCGAATTTTGAAGTGACGTAAAGTTTCCATTGTCCCTGCGAGATGTTGAAATTGAGAATTTGATTGTCCTGGTCCAATATCAGGACGAGTGTGAATGAGTGAGAGTAGGACCTGCCTAGTAGTCCTGGTGCTGTAGTCCTACCGGTAGCTCTACTACCGTGTTCCATCAAGGGAAAATGCCTGGATAATGAAGGACTCTTTATTTAAGGAATTAGATCCGCGTTTTCTTTTCTGAACCAAACCTAATTACCTCCTTTCCCAAGATGCTGTATGACCCCTTTCGAGTTTAGAAATTCCCTATAATAATCAATCACATAATCCGTACGTCAGGCTAGCATGGGAGCCTGTCTGAATGGAAAAATAAACACATAAACAGTATAATGTGATCCTTTATTTCAACATTTCGCCCACGCAGTGGGCTTTATCGAGTCACAAGCAGATCTACCTGGATAAAAGATACACGAGTATTTATAGGATTTAGTCAGGTGGAGAATCACATTATACTGCTTATGTGTTTATTTTTCCATTGTGTCGGTATTTTATACCATTTATTTCCATCCTGTCTGTAATGTTGCTAGGCAAAAAAAATATATATATATAAGTATTACACTGTTGACAGTAGTTTTTCTCTGTGACGTGACCCGTGTGGTTCATTTAGTGTTAAGAGTTGAGGAGGCACAATTTTTAGTTTTGCTTGTGGCGTTACTAAACTGTACTTAAGATATATTGTAAAACCTTACAAAATTATGGCTGGTTTTTAAGGTTTACTTTGATAGGTTTCACCAGAGTCAGCAGGTTTTTAAGGTGTACTTTGATAGGTTTCACAAGTCGGGTTTAAGGCTTTGATAGGTTTCACCAGAGTCAGCAGGTTTTTAAGGTGTACTTTGATAGGTTTCACCAGAGTCAGCAGGTTTTTAAGGTGTACTTTGATAGGTTTCACCAGAGTCAGCAGGTTTTTAATGTGTACTTTGATAGGTTTCACCAGAGTCAGCAGGTTTTTAAGGTGTACTTTGATAGGTTTCACCAGTCAGCTGCTTAAAAGGTATGAAAACAGAATTACAAGTTGCAGTAGATGAATAAAACAAATGTTCATCAGTTAGGTACCTACAGTAAAGATGCTCATCTGTTGCACTTGTCTTGTTTATCGATATATGCCATTAAAATTAAAGAACAAGCGTTTGTTGGGACAATGTTTCGTCGTGTAGATTTCCATCGCAACATGACTTGATAAAATTCTTCTACACAGCGAAACGTTGTCCCGATATCAGCTTGTTGTGTTGCAACTGTTTGGGTTCTTGTCGCAGCTCCTGGCCCTGTGTGTGTGTGTGTGTGTGTGTGAACACATACATATGTATACGTACGCATGTTCTTGTCTGCAATACGCAAGTTAATCCTGCCAAAACACGTCATTTAAGGCCACTTTCTCTTTGTTTCGTTAAGGAGTTACCTCATATGTTGAGTGTAAGCCTGGTAGTTAGAGGTAAGGAGCCATTGTTAACATAGTTGAGAAAATTAGATTGTGGTATAGCTCTCAAATGGTCTAGGTTCAAACTTAACTGCCACTAATAAGAAGCTCGTAATTATGTTAATGTGGGTGAGATGGTTTGTGGGTTAGGGTAGTGGTGGTGAAAAGGAAAGGGTGGGAGAGGCAAAGATGGAGAGAAAATCACATGAGAAATGGAGGCAGGGAGAGGGGGGTAAAGATTTTTATTAAAACTGGATACATTGACATTGTGCTACTGCCCTATTCTATATAATAGTTACACAGTGTGAACAAAAGCTAGCTGTGTTTTCCCTATCATATTCCATCACTAAAGATGGGGGTTCATACGAGGAGTTGAAATCAGTCAGCCCAAGTCGGGAGACTTCACTAGGGCAATAAGGATATAGCCAAGTATTCCTTCAAGGGCTCATCAGCTACGGAGGCTTAAAAAGGTTTTACTCCAGCAGAACTGGAGTTACTACCAACTGGGAATTACCATCTCTCAAGATGGCCTATCCCATACACAAGAAATGGAATTTTATGAGATATACATAGGAGAGGAGAATAGAAATATAGGTATCATGTATAACCTTTAATGTAGGAACTCCATTTACCCCAAGAACAGCCTGAATTCTTCGTGGCATGGACTCAACAAGGTGTTAGAAACATTCCCTAGAGATCATATTGGCATGACAGCATCACGCAGGTGCTGCAGATTTGTCGGCTGCACATTCATGCTGCGAATCTCCCGTTCCACTGCATCCAAAATTCTGACCCTACCATCTGCATGTCGCCACAGAAATCCGATTCGTCAGACCAAGCAATGTTTTTCCAGTCTTCATCTATACTTTTTTGGTGAGCCTGTGCCCACTGTAACCTCAGTTTCCTGTTCTTAGCTGACAGAAGTGGAACACGGAGTGGTCTTCTGCAGTTGCAGTCCATCTATTTCAAGGTTCGATGTGTTGTGTATTCAGAGATGCTCTTCTGCATACCACTCTTGCAACACATGATTATTTGGGTTACTGTTGGTTTCCTATCAACTTGAACCAGTCTGACCATTCTCCCCTGACACCTCTCATCAACAAGGCATTTTTGCCCTCAGAACTACAACGCCTGCCTCTACCACTTCAGTGTCTAAGGCAGATGAGTCACATTCCTGTGACTCATCTGTTTTTAACTTTCAGCTGTGACAATGTGTACCTGAGACCCACCTCTTGAACAGACTTACCCTGTCAATCACTCAGTATTTTGCACGTCGTAATCATGTCACCTTTGGTCCTTCTGTCCTCTGTCATCAGGTTTAGCTAGATAGCCTCTCCCCATAGCTTGTCTATTCTCCACTATTACGTACAGAACGCCAATTGTATCCAAGATAGGTTGTCATGAGGCAGAACACTTATGCAAGCTCTTATATGATTTAATTTCTACACTGTATCCTGCATGCAAGTTGCTAATATTAAATAAGGTATACACTTGTAAATAAACTCCATAGTAACGATGTTGCAAGGGCTAGGCTTGAGGTGAGGCGAGGTAGGAAAAAACACTTGGCATGTCAGTTATTTAGAGGATCTCTTATCCTTTTGTGTTGACTATATGTGTGTGTTTGCTTGTTTGTTTTAATTAACGTTAGATACGTCGCATTACACATACCTTCTACCCAACACTAGAATACGTCCGGTAGATACTGAAGTTCTCGTATAGGGGAAACGACTTTCCAGCAGGACTGCGAATTTTCTAACTCTTTATCCTTGATGACCCAGTCGGCCAACACAGTGATACTACTTTTGCTCCTAGGTGTTTTTCCGTGGCTGGGATTGAGTCAAATGCTTTCGCCAGTGAGCTGAGTGGGTGGGTGAGAGGGGGCTGGGTACTGTATAAATGTTGCAGTCGTATACAGGAGGTAGAAAGACTGCATTTAAAATAGTGGTAGCACAGTAGTGGTAGTTGATGCAAGACCAAGCGCCGACACACACAGTTGTGGGTGTAGCGAGGTCACGTAACACTTTCAGCACACTTGCCACCACCTGATACTAATATTTATCCCTGCAAGTATACCCACTCAGCAAATGTTGATTGATACACGGGTAGTACATATACCTGTATATGTAAGATATGTTTAAGAAAATGATACCTAAAATTCTGAGCAATTCCTAAAATTGCCTGTAACATAACCAACCTACTACCTGCCTTGTTTATCAACCTATTACCCTTAAATATTCACTGAGAGTTCACCCTAATCCTTAATTTAGAGGTTAAAGTATTCTTAATGGTGTACAAGTGATTGCAGCCCTTGCAGTTGATAAACTTCAAACTTAGCAGAGCAACTTTAGCATGCCTGGGGAAGAGCTTAGATAATAGGACTTCCTAGTAAGCTTCAGCAATCCTTTTTTTGTTCTTACATAAAATACTTAGCCAGTCCCGTCATGAGCTGTAGCCTAATTATCGCCCACTCCATAGGTACGAGGTACATTATAATGGTATCAGACTAAAAAAAATATTCCACATGTATTTAACACGTTTAAGAAAGCGGCACCGCTGCATGTTTTTATCGAAGGCAGATGTGATTCTTTTAAACAGAAGTAAGGGTTCACTGGACGTCAGTGAACATTAAAGCATACTGTTTTAACTTTCACCGAACACCGTTGAATATCGTGAAGCTAATGTCGCCATTGTATTAGATTTTTGGTCTGGCAGCTTCCGCTCTCCGTGGAAATTTTACATACGTCCTGTGCCTGTTACCGCCGTCTCGTAGCTGAATTAAAGAGAAGGGGAGGGAGGGGGATGAGGAGGAGGAGGGAGGGGAAAAGATAGATAAGATGTACATTAACTGATTTAGCGATATAAATTGATTTTAAAAAATGGGAGATGGGAAGGAAGCCCTTTTGCGTGTGGCAGGCGTGTAGGTACAATACACAGTGGTATGTGGATACTACGTGGCGGGTGTGTGAGGGAGAGAATGTGAAGACTGGCCGGTGCGTTAGGTAGAGAATGTGATTGATGTGGAGACTGGAGGGTGTGTTAAGTATAGAGAATATGAAGACTATGGCGGATGTTAGGTACTGTGATAGTGGATAAAGAAATTGTATAGTGATGTGTATTAGGTAGGGTAAATGGTAGAAGTGGAGAATGTGGATAATGTGGCGAGTGTGTCAGGGCATGAGTGGGGAATTGAACAGGGTAGGGAAGCGGATGTGTGTCACCTCTCCCTCATACGAACTCCACCCATCACACTCGGTAACCTCTTCCCCACCCGTACAGATTTTGCGTTTTTACTTGAATATAATAGACCCCCTCTCCTCTCCCCCATCTTTCCGCGTCTCGCTTACCATCCCCCTCTTTTTTCCATCCTCCTCCTACTGTCCCATTTCCCGTCCCTATTTCTTATCTCTACCACTCCCCGTCTTTTCCCTACCCTCTCGTTCCACATCTCCTTTCTCACAGCTTGCAAAATGCTGGCTGCTATAACGTACGACCAAGACATTGGGGTTGTGTATGTGGAGTAATTTCTTGCGGGGCTCTGGCTAATTTTCTAGCATACAGCTACGATATCTGGCCACACCGGATGACACTCGGCGCTCTGCTCTTTACCTCATGCAAGCTGTTAAACTGGCTTTTCTACATTTTAGCGTTATTATATTTTTTTTTAGTTCGTCGAACGAGTTCGGAGGAACTGATTCAAGGCTCCATCGTTTGAGCATTGTTTCAACGTCTGTACCACCACTACGAGTCTAGAATGGATTAAAGTTAGATAAATTTAGATTTAGAAAAAGGATATAGGTAAGTATTGGTATAACAACAGTAGTTTTAAATTGAAACAAACTCCCAGGTAGCTTTTGGGGGCGAGAACTTTGGGTACCTGCTAATAACATGGGATTTTTTTCAGTTTAAAACTACTGTTGTCATGCCAACGCTTACCTATATCCTTTTTCTAAATCTAAATTTGTCTAACTTTAATTCATTGCTTTCAGTCATATCTTCGTTAGATACTTTCAGCATGTCGTTTAAATCCTTTTTATTTCGTTTTTTTTCATTTGTACAATTCATTAATTTTTCTTAAAACATCGGTTGTCTTACTACGAGGTATGGCTATCCGAAAAAACAAACTCAGCGTCACTTGACATGACAGTTGAGATGGCCCTCCGAACTGCAACATCCCTACCTCCTCTAGAGTGCAGGCACTCTGCTTCCCACCTCCGGCTGGCTAGTTTCCCTGAATACTTTCATAATTATGTCAGCTGACCTTTGTTTCAAAGAACATAATAAGACAAATATCGCGACAGCCAGGAGGATGACGGGGTGGGTATTGAGAATTTTTAAACCAAGGGGAAATAATGCCAATGGTGGCACTTCAAATCGCTAGTGCTCTTTCATTTGGAATATTGCTCAGTGTTGACGGCCCCGTTCAAGGCAGGAGAAATATCAGAGCTTTAACAAATAGAGATCGTTTACTGACCACATAGACCCAGTAAACCATTTAAATTACTGGGAATGCCTTAAAGTCTTGAACATGTACTCACTGGAGTGGAGGAGAGAGAGATACATGATAATATATACCTGAAAAATACTCGAGGGCTTGGTCCCAAATCTGCACACGGCCATAACAACATACTGGAGGGAGAGAGATAGGAAGTGCAAAATAAATCCAGTGAAAAGCAGGGGTGCGGTGAGCACAGTAAGGGAACACTATCAACATACGTGGCCCCAGATTATTCAACATCTTACCAGAAGATATCAGAAATGCTGCTGGGACAAGTGTACAAGTCTTCAAGAGAAAACTGGACAGGTATCTTCACCAGGTGCCAGATCAACTAGGCTGTGATGGATGTGTAGCAGCGGGCCTCCAGCAGCAACATCCTGGTTGATCAGGCTAGTACCAGACGAGCCTGGCCCATGAGTGGGCTCCGAGAATAGTAAGACTGGAAACTCATGAAAGGTAAGGTAAATGTTACCTTGCTCGCACTCCAATAGCACTTCATGAAAACCACTGGCCTTAGCTCCTATCTAACACACACAAGCCTTCAGTCATATTCCCCTAATTCTGCTGTACCTGTCTTCCGAGAACGCAAATTCAGTGTCTAAAGCCTATCTTGGTAGGAGAGGTTTGTAATGCACGGGATCAAATTAGTCACCATTCTCTGTATACATTCCAGTGCACGATGCTCTTGAAACTACATAAAGTTTGCTACCACCCTTTCATCCTGCTCGTTCTATTTATTTACCACACTAATACTAAAGAAGCGTTTCCTAACATTCCTATCTGTGTATTTAGCTTCCATCTGTGACTATGACTTTACTTCAAACGGTCTGTTACTGTGTATTTTGTGCAAGCCTTTGAGTATTTTGTCGTTATGGTGTGTGTGACCTCTCTTTAGAGGTTGTCAGTCAGTTTGTTCAGTCCTTTGTAGTTTAAACCTGAGCCATTCTAGTTGCAAACCTCAGGACTTTCTCAGGTGTGGACTGCATTTTGGTACTGCATGTTCTAAAATAGAACTGACATAGGTGTATTTGTATACTTGTTTTTAATTTTAGGAATATGGTTTATGCTTGTGGTGTCCGTCTTCAATAAAACACCACTTATTCTCTAGTGCTAGCACTAAGAAATCCCCTTGTCTACTTTTTCACATTTTTTAAATAGCTTTAACTGTAGTGAGGTTGACTCTTCGTTGAACGGAGTCATGATAAGCTTGGGAAGTTTCCATCTCAGAGCAATTTACCTCAGTCAATTTGCATTTTCACATGCATGTCATTACTGCGTCAATGATTTTCCTTAAACAGAAGAAAGTATGAATGCACGTAGTTATTCTCATTGATTTATAACTTCCGCTTTTTGTCACGTTATCTTCCAAATGTGCTCATTTGGAAGATAACGTGATAACTTATTCAGATAACTAGTCAGTGTACGAATTGCAAATATAGCAGTTCACCATCGTTGTGTATCAAGGGAATGTTGGGTGTCGCTGCGGTCCTGGTCACCTGTGCTACTAGTTTGAGTCATAAACCTGTGGCAAATTGTGTATAGGTGAGTGTGGGAGCCTCATAAAAAAAGGGTTCGTGTGCGTTGAGGGAAGGTAATGTGGTATTCAAAATAACTTCCACTTCTAAAAATATACTGAAAGTTTATACACTAGACTTTAGTAACATAATTTTCATATTTTACACTTATTGTTGTTTCAATGTGAACAAATCAAAGAACTTCGGAAAGTTTCTTTCATGTAATATACTTTGAGAAATGTAAAAAATATTTCACCTATAATGACATATTAAAAAAATACAACCGTATCTGAGCTACACCTATTGTAAATAACTTATTGCAGTAAAATTAAACTTTAGGCATGTCCTTTCGTTATCCTTGTGGGCATGACCTACTTTCACTGGTGGGTCTTACCCACCTCTGATTACGTCTTCAACTGCTGTTTTTCCACATTTACAACTCCATTTCTAATTCTATGGGCCACCTTACGAGGCTGACCTGATTCCACTACAGTAGTTGGCCCCTACCCACATGTGGTCTACCTACCTCCTCTGGCTGTAGTATACAGTATAATGCAAGCTTTCTTATGTGCTTACATTAGAAACTGTGAGACTTGCTTTTTCAGACAGTAAGAAAACTGTGCTAGTCGAAGGTGTGAACTGAAACAAACATGTCCGTTACACTTGAAACTGCTTAATCTGACACGTGATCCGGCCATCAAAATGGAGGCTGGTCTGGGACCGGGCGCTGCGGAGGCGATGACCCCTGAAATCGATAACAGGTAACGAGAGACCTTGCTGGCCATATTCAGGTTCACTTGAAAAAAAAAAAAAGTTGCTGCCTATTTGCAGTTGCTAATTTCGTTTAGACAACTGTCGTTAGGCTAGTAAAACACAAAACACTTCCCAACTTACTAACATAAAACAAACAGAATGAAGAGACCCACTGAGGGACCCACTTGGATATTCCATTAGACAGGAAAATGCGTAGACTCGAGCAGTTTCATAAACACCACAGGACAACTATTCGATGCAACGTTGCCTTCCTCGTGTTCGCCCTTTCACCTCAACAACCTTGCCTCAATATCCATCAAATGCACAAAAAATGCAATTAATTTATAAATACAATTTGCAACTTGCAATTGCCACCAAAAAAAATAAGATAGTCCATTTTCTAATTACGTGCGTTTATTTCTGAACGATCTAGGCTGAGAACCAAATTAAACATTAATACTACCATTCCTACTACCTTTACTTTTGCCTCCCTTCACTCCCTTTTCTGTCTCTTGTCCCACTTAAACTACTCTCCTTACTTTTTACTACCACTTACACTTCTACTACTATTTTCACTACCAGTCTTACCACTACTACTTTTCCTTCCTCTCTTGGTGCCGTCCCTGTCCAGCTCTCCTATATATACTGGCTCCCTCTCTTGTGTTAGTGACTGTAAATGGTCCAAGTCGGACCGAAACGTTGTAAGCTTCTCTCTCTTCTGTGCGGGTTATTTGTGTATAAACATTTGTTTTAGATAAGGTTATTTTGTTTTATATTTAAATTTACGATTTGCTGCCAGTAACTTAATTACAAAAGAGGGAAGAGGTAACAGAGGCGGGCAAGGACAAGGTGTGCTGCCAGATAGTTAAATTGTGATGTCTTTGTAAGACAGAGGGCCGCTATACGTAACAGTCTGGTTGACCCAACAGTCTGCAATGAAGTTTGACCTCATGCCGAGTTTCTAAGGTAGAACTCTCGAAAAGTCATAGGTATGTCAGAGGAAGTTTTTATCTTCAGAAACGAGTGATCCAAGAGACTTATCTATATCAAGATGAATAGAGGAGCAAGGGTGTGTTAGTTAGTTACCATTTTGTCCTAGGCACATGTCGATTAGACACTAGGCCTGTTTTGTGTGTGCGCGCGCGGTTCTTGGTGTGGTGGGGTTCTTGAATGGATTTGGTAATAACACAAACGCAGATTGGTTGGTAACTTATATATTGGTGATAATAATGGAAGAACACTCAGAGCTGTCACCTTTGCTGTTACTCTCTCTGCTATCCTGTCTTGAACTGAGGCCCCGTGAGCGAGGGACGCTCATGGCATTCAAAGGTTCTCTGACATGGCTTGGTCAGCAGAAAGACTAGTAACGGACAGTGATCACGTGAAAGGCTTGTGACTCACTAACGGTTGGTAAGATTACTACTACTGACAGCTCGGCAAGGCGTCCCCTGTGGAGAAACTACTACTTGAACTAGAAGACATTGCAGGGATAGGCTCAGCACTCAAGGTAGTCTGAGGTTCCTCAGACACCTGAGGCAACTGGACACTATCTTGCATGCCTGAAGTTGTAGGTGAAACACAGACAGGAGTGACAGGATTACCAGTGCCTGATCGCTTGGGTACGCTACTGGAAAATGCGCTGGCCTGGAAGGACTTAATCCGTACTCTTCGGCTGTATGGCAGATTTCGGATCCAAGCGTGTGTGTGTGTGTACTCGCCTAGTGGTTGCAGGGGTCGATACATAGCTCCTGGCCCCGCCTCTTCACTGGCCGCTACTGGGTCACTCTCCTGCACCATGAGCTTTATCATACCTCTTCTTAAAGCTATGAATGGATCCTGCCTCCACTATATCACTTCCCAAACTATTCCACTTCCTGACCACTGTGACTGAAGAAATACTTCCTAACATCCCTGTGATTCATCCGAGTCTTCAACTTCCAACTTGTCCCCTTGGTGCTGTGTCCCATCTCTGGAACATTGTGTCTTTGTCCACCTTGTCAATTCATCTCAGTATTTTATGTCGTTATCATGTCCTCCCTATCTCTTCTGTCCTCCAGTGTCGTCAGGTCGATTTCCCTTAACCTCTCTCGTAGGACATACCCCTTAGCTCCGGGACTAGTCTTGTTGCAAACCTTTGTACTTTCTCTAGTTTCTTTACGTGCTTGGCTAAGTGTGGGTTCCAAACTGGTGCTGCATACTCCAATATGGGCCTAACTTACACAGTGTACAGGGTCCTGAACGATTCCTTATTAAGATGTCGGAATGCTGTTCTGTGTTGTGGGGTTCTTTTCATAGATTTGGTAATATTAACAGACGATGAGCTTGGTTTTTGGTAGCGTTTAATGAGGCGTTGGATATATGGGAGCTGAGAGCCTATGCCTGTGTCCGTCTCGTATGCCTACTCCGGATGATACTGATCTACTCGGCCGCCCGGCACTGAGACATTCAAAAGGCAGGCCTCTGATTGGCTAATGCCAGATCACATGGGCAGAGGTTGGAAATCACGTGAACAGCCGTGGTGCAGCCGTTAGAAATACTAACCGCACAGTTCTTAGGTTTGCTAGGCGCCCGTATGCTGCAGCAGTTATTTGGTTGATGTGCGCCTCAGATGTGCCTGGTGTTAAACTCACCCCAAGATCTTTTTCCTTGAGTGAGGTTTGTAGTATCTGGCCCCCCTAGACTGTACTCCGTCTGCGGTCTTCTTTGCCCTTCACCAATCTTCATGACTTTGCACTTGGTGGGGTTTAACTCCAGGAGCCAATTATTGGACTAGGCTTGCAGCCTGTCCAGATCCCTTTGTAGTTCTGCCTGGTCCTCGTCCGATTGAATTTGTCTCATCAACTTCACATCATCTGCAAACAGGGACACTTCGGAGTCTATTCCTTCCGTCATGTCGTTCACAAATACCAGAAACAGCACCGGTCCTAGCACTGACCCCTGTGGAACCCCACTCGTCACAGGCGCCCATTCTGACACCTCGCCACGTACCATGACTCGCTGCTGTCTTCCTGACAGGTATTCCCTGATCCATTGGAGTGCCTTCCCTGTTATCCCTGCCTGGTCCTCCAGCTTTTGCACCAATCTCTTGTGTGGAACTGTGTCAAACGCCTTCTTACAGTCCAAGAAAATGCAATCTACCCACCCCTCTCTCTCTTGTCTTACTGCTGTCACCCTGTCATAGAACTCCAGTAGGTTTGTGACACAGGATTTCCCGTCCCTGAAACCGTGTTGGCCGTCGTTGATAAGCTCATTCTTTTGTGTGTGTACTCACCTAGTTGTGGTTGCAGGGGTCGAGACATAGCTCCTGGCCCCGCCTCTTCACTGGCCGCTACTGGGTCACTCTCCCTGCGCCATGAGCTTTATCATACCTCTTCTTAAAGCTGTGTATGGAACCTGCCTCCACTACATCGCTTCCCAAGCTATTCCACTTCCCGACTACTCTGTGACTGAAGAAATACTTCCTAACATCCCTGTGATTCATCTGAGTCTTCAACTTCCAACTGTGTTCCCTTGTTGCTGTGTCCCATCTTTGGAACATTCTGTCTCTATCAACCTTGTCAATTCCTCTCAGTATCTTATATGTCGTTATCATGTCCCCCTATCTCTCCTGTCCTCCAGTGTCGTCAGGTCGATTTCCTTAACCTCTCCTCGTAGGACATACCCCTTAGCTCCGGGACTAGTCTTGTTGCAAACCTTTGCACTTTCTCTAGTTTCTTTACGTGCTTGGATAAATGTGGGTTCCAAACTGGTGCTGCATACTCCAGTATGGGCCTAACGTACACAGTGTACAGGGTCCTGAACGATTCTTTATTAAGATGTCGGAATGCTGTTCTTAGGTTTGCTAGGCGCCCGTATGCTGCAGCAGTTATTTGGTTGATGGGCGCCTCAGGAGATGTGCCTGGTGTTATGCTCACCCCAAGATCTTTTCCTTGATTGAAGTTTGTAGTCTCTGGCCCCCTAGACTGTACTCCGTCTGCGGTCTTCTTTGCCCTTCCCCAATCTTCATGACTTTGCACTTGGTTGGGTTGAACTCCAGGAGCCAATTGCTGGACCAGGCTTCAGCCTATCCAGATCCCTTTGTAGTTCTGCCTGGTCCTCTTCCGATTGAATTATTCTCATCAACTTCACATCATCTGCAAACAGGACACTTCGGAGTCTATTCCTTCCATCATGTCGTTCACAAACACCAGAAACAGCACCGGTCCTAGGACTGACCCCTGTGGCACCCCACTCGTCACCGGCGCCCACTCTGACACCTCGCCACGAACCATGACTCGCTGCTGTCTTCCTGACAGGTATTCCCTGATCCATTGTAGTGCCTTCCCTGTTATCCCTGCCTGGTCCTCCAGCTTCTGCACTAATCTCTTGTGTGGGACTGTGTCAAACGCCTTCTTACAGTCCAAGAATATGCAATCTACCCACCCCTCTCTCTCTTGTCTTACTGCTGTCACCCTGTCATAGAACTCCAGTAGGTTTGTGACACAGGATTTCCCGTCCCTGAAACCGTGTTGGCCTTCGTTGATAAGCTCATTCCTTTCTAGGTGCTCCACCACTCTTCTGATAATCTTCTCCATGACCTTGCATACTATACATGTCAGTGACACTGGTCTGTAGTTTAGTGCTACGTTTCTGTCTCCTTTTTTAAAAATTGGAACTACATTTGCTGTCTTCCATACCTCTGGTAGTTGTGTGTGTGTGTGTACTCACCTAATTGTACTCACCTAATTGTGGTTGCAGGGGTCGAGACTCAGCTCCTGGCCCCGCCTCTGCCTGTCCGCTACTGGGTCTCTGCTCTCCCTGCTCCGTGAGCTCTATCATACCTTGTCTTAAAACTATGTATGGTTCCTGCCTCCACTATATCGTTCGCTAAACTATTCCACTTCCTAACTACTCTATGGCTGAAGAATTGCTTCCTAACATCCCTCTGACTCATCTGAGTCTTCAGCTTCCAGTTGTGTCCCCTTGTTTCTGTGTTTCCTCTCTGGAACATCCTGTCACTATCTACCTTGTCGATTCCCCGCAGTATTTTGTATGTCGTTATCATGTCTCCTCTAACCCTTCTGTCCTCCAGTGTTGTTAGTCCTATTTCCCTCAACCTTTCTTCATAAGGCAGTCCCCTGAGTTGTGGAACTAGCCTTGTCGCAAACCTTTGCACTTTCTCTAATTTCTTGACGTGCTTGACCAGGTGTGGGTTCCAGACTGGTGCTGCATACTCTAGTATGGGCCTGACGTATACGGTGTGTGTGTGTGTGTGTGTGTGTGTGTGTGTGTGTGTGTGTGCGTGTGTGTGTGCGTGTGCGTGTGTGTGCGTGTGCTGGGAAATGAGTTATGTTGTTAAAACAAGGAGAAATTGATGTCGAAGCCTCTTACTGATATAATCTACATCCTTTTTGATTATTAGCATCGCCTATAGATTCCTATTCCCCTCCCCCATCTCTAATGAATACTGTTAACTAAAGTTATGCATTTTGTGTGCCACTATTCAATTTTGCACCAAAACTAATTAGCAACCTGAACTTGCCAAAATAAAAAAGTAATTTAAAATATCTTTAAATACATCTACGAATGTGCATAGCTTTAGTTAACGCACAGTAATTTTTGTTGTTACAAGTTAGGGAGGAATCGACAGAAAACATCTTTCCGCACACACAAGACATAATGATACCAACTTCCATCAGAGTTGGTGCATCTTCCGACCCAAACACACTTATCAGAGTTCAAGAACTGCTCAGAGAAGCAATATCGCAGCTTATTGCACAAGTACGACGAACTGATATCAGATATACAACGAGAGGTTTATTGAACTGATAAGGGCAGCAGTAATACAGCTTATTTATGGTTAAATTTAACCGCTTAACGATTCGAGTGTTCTTGATTGTTAGTGCACAGGTGAATTGCAGTCTTTAATGACTAACGTGCAGTTGATAGGCTTTAAGCTTAACAAATTAACTTCACGAAGTATTTACCCAAAATTTAATTTAATCCTGAACTCTGCTAGGTTAACGATTATAGTATACTTTAATTTTTAAAGTAGATTGCTGCTTCGGTGATGCTTACATGTGGAAGGTAACACTGCAATACCCACCCCAGGGTTTGTAAGGTTTGAAGACTCAGATACACGTGCCCCGGTGGCCTGGTGGCTAAAGCTCTCGCTTCACACACGGAGGGCCCGGGTTCGATTCTCGGCGGGGTGGAGACATTTCGACGTGTTTCCTTACACCTATTGTCATGTTTACCTAGCAGCAAATAGGTACCTGGGTGTTAGTCGACTGGTGTGGGTCGCATCTTGGGGGACAAGATTGAGGACCCCAATGGAAATAAGGCACAGTCCTCGATGACGCACTGACTTTCTTGGGTTATCCTGGATGGCTAACCCTCCGGGGTTAAAAATCCGAAGAAAATCTTATCTTAGTGTATTACAGTGTATGACCATAGACACGTTGGTGTATGAACTCTTGTCGGTTCATAATTCACAACTAACCCACCAATTTGCGATAAGACATTTCATATTCCCCCTGGACCATATTATCGGACCATATTTATCGAGTCGCAACTCTGGTCCAGGATAGACCGAAACGTTGTAAGGTTCATTTCCAATGTTCGAGTTAGTTATGAATTGTTCTAGTAATGTGACTTTATTCTCCTTGTCTCCCTCAAGTTGTTGGTATTGTTTAGCAAGTACTTGTGTTGTCAAGCATGAGGACGGTGAGGGAGAGCTACGGACAATGCAACGCTGATGGGACTCCTGGTAGTTCCCAAGCCGTAACTGTGAAAAGTCAACCAGGAAGCTCCGATATTGTCATGCTCGTAAAGCAAAGCTTGCAAGTTTGGATTATAAAACTACGATTGTTTTACCCAAACCAAGTGTAATTTCATTGTCGCACTAACTTCACGATGACCAGGTTGAATATCACGAAATTATTTCGTGATAAATAAATTTAGGAAAACCTTAGGGTGGATAGGATTAACCTATAATATTACATCATAGCAAGATTAGATGAATAGTTTTAGTGGGAAAATGAGAAGTTAATTCGCATGAATATTATCAATCTAAAAGGAAAATATATCTGACAAAATAGATTGATCTCATTGGCGTATGCGTATTTCTCGATGAAAGAAAGGATGGAGTTTGTACAAATTGTTTGGCTAACAAGTGGGGCTGTATATAGGCCGGCATTAATAGTCTCAGACCAACGTAATAAGGACTATAAGTGGTGCAAGGATGTTTACAGAACAGCTTTGAGTGCGTGGCAACACACTAGGCAGGCGTCTCTGGTGCCTGAATGCAACCCTTCCAAGGTTAGTAATCTTGACTTGTGGCTTCTGACGACTCTGTTGCAGTAACGGTGTCAGAAATTTT